>JBBPBX010028648.1:0-36415 GCA_038048925.1 Garcialebias charrua
AGGCTGTAATAATTTATTACAGCCTCATAAGGCACCTGAATGGTATCGGATCGGAAAAGTATCGGTATCGATCGATACCCAGTTTTACAGTATCTGTATCGGATCGGAAGTGAAAAATGTGGATCGGTGCATCCCTACACCCAGCACACTCACTCTTTGCCCCACTCCCCTCAGGACGGAGGTTGAGGAGCATCAAATGTAGAACCACTAGACTGAGGAACAGCTTCTACCCTGAGGCTGTTAGACTCATGAATGAATAAATAAAAATAAAATAAAAATAAACACTGCAAAATATCACATCATGCTGATGCTGATCTGTTTTCTTGTTGCTGTGTTCATCTGTGACCATCTGCTCATACAGACTCATGTTCGTGCTGCTGTTTATAATGATGTTTTTCCACTATATTAGGGCTTAGTGTATTACTAGTTGATGTTTTTCTTAGTTAATTCTAGATGTTATTACTGTTTTTCTCTTGCATTTGTTGTTGGATGTAACTGGGACCCCGTGTACATAATCTCATTTTCCATCACATGTACCACATGCGGTGCAAATGACAATAAAGACTCTCTAGCTATGTTTCCATCCAATTTAAATTCGATTTTTGAGCGAATTTTAGAAAATTTCGCTAAAATGTAAATTAAAATTATGAGGATCAGAAGTGTTTCCATTAAACTGGCTTGAAGCGCATCTGCAATGCCACGCAAAGCGTCTCTACGTCAGACGTCAGCGTCATTACGTCACACGTCAGCGCCATACGTCAGACGTCAGCGTTACGCACTTCCACAGTAAACAGGAAGTAGCGTTTGAAAACAGACATCTCGGCAAAATGGAGAGAATATTTCAGGTATGTGTTGCTATCGGGCAAGTTGTATTTATTCTGTCATGCCAACTAGTTTTAGCGATGTTACATGTTGTCCGGAGCGGAAACAGCTGATCAGTCACGTGACGTGAATGTTCGCTGCGGCAGAACTGAGTCGGCTAATCTGTTTCCATCTGTCGTTTAGCCGACTCAGCTCTGAATCGACTCCCCAAAAACTACCTCAAGCGAGCGTATAAACTTTAGAGCGACTTAGAGGAAGTTAACTCGAATTATGCCGTTTCCATTTAGCTTTTCTGATGCGATGCTTCATAATGCGCACCTAGAAACCTTGATGGAAACACGCCTTCTGACTCTGAATCTCTGAAGGCGGCGCGCACAGACTGCGGCTTCGGTAAGTTATTAAAACTTTTTCTGTCTCCAACTGTATGAAGTTAGGATACTAACAGTCCTTCCTGTAAAGGGTTTAAACAGTGGTGCTACAGAAAGCTGCGAAGCTCAGACGTAACGCAGCGGTGCTAACAGCTGGAGCTAACAAGCAAACTGATGACAGAAGCTGCCGCTCAAAGTAAGAAATTATTTTTTTTATTTACTGTATGCTCTTTTAAAATGTGTTAAAGTGTTAGAATAGTCATTACCGCACACGTACGTGTCAGTGGCGGCTGGTGCGTATATATATTTTTGCTTCTTAAATATGAATATATTTTTTTGTATTCTGGTGACCGTTTATGAAAAGTCATTTTGAAATTACACATTTGTTTGGTTGATTCAATAAAAGGAGAAAATGTGAAATATCGTCTGTGATATCGTTATCGGGGTATTTCAAAAAATATATCGTGATATCATTTTTTGGCAATATCGCCCACCCCTAGTCCGTCGGATAGTCGAACCTCGGATTCAGGAGGAGCAGTGTGGTTTTCGTGCTGGTCGTGGAACACTGGACCAGCTCTACACCCTCAGCAGGGTCCTGGAGGGCACGTGGGAGTTTTCCCAACCAGTTTACATGTGCTTTTTGGACTTGGAAAAGGCATTCAACCGCGTCCCTCGGGGGGTTCTGTGGGGGGTACTCCGGGAGTATGGGGTACCAGGCCCATTGATATGGGCTGTTAGGTCCCTGTACGACCGGTGTCAGAGCTTGGTCCGCATTGCCGGCAGTAAGTCAGGCTCGTTTCCAGTGAGAGTTGGACTCCGCCAAGGTTGCCCTTTGTCACCGATTCTGTTCATAACTTTTATGGACAGAATTTCTAGGCGCAGCCAAGGTGTTGAGAGGATCCGTTTTGGTGGCCTTAGAATCGCTTCTCTGTTTTTTGCAGATGATGTGGTCCTATTGGCTTCATCAGATCATGATCTACAGCTTTCGCTGGAGCGGTTTGCAGCCGAGTGTGATGCGGCCGGGATGAGGATCAGTCCCTCCAAATCCGAGGCCATGGTCTTGAGCCGGAAAAGGGTAGCATGCCCTCTCCGGGTCGGGGAGGAGGTCCTGCCCCAAGTGGAGGAGTTTAAGTATCTCGGTCTTGTTCACGAATGAGGGAAAACTGGAGCGTGAGATCGATAGGCGGATAGGTGCAGCATCCGCAGTGAAGCGGGCGCTGTACCGGTCTGTCGTGGTGAAGAGAGAGCTGAGTCGAAAGGCAAAGCTCTCAATTTACCGATCGATCTACGTTCCCACCCTCATCTATGGTCATGAGCTTTGGGTTGTGACCGAAAGAACGAGATCTCGGATACAAGCGGCTGAAATGAGTTTTCTCCGCAGGGTGTCTGGACTCTCCCTTAGAGATAGGGTGAGAAGCTCAGTCATCCGGGAGGGACTCGGAGTAGAGCCGCTGCTTCTCCACATCGAGAGGAGCCAGTTGAGGTGGCTCGGGCATCTGGTTAGGATGCCTCCTGGACGTCTCCCTGGTGAGGTGTTCCGGGCATGTCCCACTGGGAGGAGACACATAGGAAGACCCAGGACACGCTGGAGGGACTACAGCTAACCCCCCACTTACGACTCCATCGACCTACGAACAACGGAACCTACGAACGTATCATATTTAATAAAAATATGAAATTACTGTATTAAAAAATATATATATATATTTTTTTGTGTGTGTTTAAATGTTCTTAATTTCATGTGTACATCACTTTGTTGCAGCTGTGGTTGTTTTAAAGGCTTTATAAATAATAATTATGATAAAAATGATCATTTCTGATCATTTTTGAGCAATCTTGGGCAACAGGAAGTAGGTCTTCAGTTTACACGGTCACAAATTAATGTAGAACACCGGACGCCATTTTAGGTTCAGTCACTGGGGTCTCCGGTCACAGAACACCGGACGCCATTTTAGGTTAGCTGCCCGGGAGCCAGCCGAAGACTGGTGACCAGGATGGCTTCATATGGATTAATTACGAGCTGGAAACGTCTCTGTGAACTTTGTGGATGTCTCAGGCAGCAGCGGATTTATCGCTGATCGTGCCAGGCCGCCGCGCGAACACCTCCGGCCAGGCTCTGGCCTGGCTAGCTCCAGAAGCTAACACGGGAGCTAACACGGTAGCCGGCCGAAGACTGGTGACCAGGATGGCTTCATATGGATTAATTACGAGCTGGAAACGTCTCTGTGAACTTTGTGGATGTCTCAGGCAGCAGCAGCAGCTGCAGATTGATCGCGCCGCCGCTCCAACACCAGCTCATGGCTTGGCTAGCAGAAGCTAGCCAGCTAGCTAACACAGGTCTGGAGCAGCTGCGGTGGTTCACTGGCCGGCCGCCGCGCTGCTCGGCCCGACAACAATCAACGCATGGCAACCTAAGATGTCGGCTTTGACCATCTCAAAGTAAGAAAATATATTTTTATTTATTCTGTAAATGTGAATAGCAATGTTTAACATTACAGTACACTACTGTACATGCTTAAATGTGTGCGCGCGCTCCGTTAGCATGATAAATAAAGGTTGAATGAATGAATGAATGAATAATTTTTTTTTTTTAAATAATTTTCACCCCCTACCTACGGCAGAATCGAGCTGCGAACCGTTCTTAGGTCCCTAAATCGTTTGTACCTCGGGGGTCACCTGTATGTTTCTCGGCTGGCCTGGGAATGCCTTGGGATTCCCCCAGAGGAGCTGCTCCAAGTGACTGGGGAGAGGGAAGTATGGGCCTCCCTACTTAGGTTGCTACCACCGCGACCCGACACCGGATAAGCGGACGAAAATGGATGGACGGATGGATGTATATGTGTATATATGTATGTATACAGGTGGTCCCCGATTTACAAGCGCCCTGACCTACGAGGTTCCTGATTTACGACATTATCATAATTAATAAGAATATGGGGGGAAAAAATGGTTTTTTTTGTGTTTAAATGTTCTTAATTTCATGTTTACAGCACTTTGTTGCAGCTGTGGTTGTTTTAAATGGCTTTATAAATAAAGTAGCCTGGTTTAAACCAGACCCTTGTCCTTCACTTCGCTTCGTACTAGGGTCTGGACTTTTCCCATTGAAAAACGTTTCTTGCTGGAGGCGTGGGCTCTGCTTAGGAACAAAACCATTGGATATTTTGAACAGGGAAAGCATTCTGCTCCCTCCCCTCAGAGCCACCCCCCGTGCTCTGGTGAACTTGACTGACAGCTGCTCTGCCTCCTGCAGCGTTTCTCTCGCTGCGCAAACTCAGTGTTTATATGTTATAAAACGTTTTAATACAATAAAATCAAACCATGGATCGCTGGTCCATGCAGCTCACCAAAAGACCAGAAAATCTGCAGGGATTCGGTCAGCAATAAAACCCGAGTTTAATTCTCGTGACAACCTGAGGCATTTCCGTGTTCATTTTACTCAGCAGGAGGGTGGAGGAGAAGGAGGACGAGGGAGCGATTACTTAACTTTTGGGGGGAAAAAACAAAAGAAAACTCCAGATAAGGGATTAAGAAGGGGAAATTAATAAATTTGTGTCACATATAAAACAATCCTGCATCGCTTTGCATCGCTTTGAATGAGAACATGCCGCTGCTCGCTGACTGAGCGCTGGCAGAGCCCTTTTATAGGACGCTGCGCGCTGGGACTGGTGGGGGCGTGGGTTAGGGTCCAAAACTCCACCCCTTCTGTTCTCTGATTGGTCCGAACAAAAATCTACCGGAGAAATCCTTGTGGGTGGGTGAAGTCCCAGACTGTGCAGTGAAGGGAAATGAGAATTGAGCGGAGCTGTGCAGGAATGGCGAGGGCCAGGCTACTTCATGAGGTGAGCAGCTGTGTGTGGAGTTACATGAGCTGCATGTGGACGAGGCAGAAGGAATTCTACAACATGTACATCGTCTCCACAGCACTGAAATGGTAATATATTAGTTAATGTTTCTAATAATTATTCAACATTATTAGTTATTAGTTTGTGTACAAAACAATTTGCACAGGCTCCTGCAGCTGTTGATTATTTTGCTTCAATTTGTCAGCTTTGTTATTTAATCCAGTCAACATGTTTACAATATTTCATATTTATTTTTCTATTTAATTTGGACATCACTTGGTGTTATAGTGGTGTATCATTAAAATGATGGAAATACTGTACATGACATTAGTTTGACCCATTGTCTTAATATACAGTATACTGCATATAATATATACTGTGTGTGTCTGTGTGTTTTATCATCAATTCACAGAAATATCTTCACCTGAAGAGTGGACCCAGGTGGTGGAGAACAAACCTTGAAGAGAAACTAGACAGATGTCCTCTGCATCCAGACCTACAACACCTGGACATCAAGGAGGGTGGACGAGGAGGGTGTTGGAGTCTGAAGAAGTTCTGATTTTGCAGATTTACAGCTGTAAAGTGTCATTTTTAAGGAGCTGATGAAGTCAAACACCACTTGCTGATATTTTTTAAACTCAATTTTTTTTGATAATCTGTTCATATTAATGTTTCCCCATAGGTTTTCATATATTTGATAATATGGGATGGTTTTACTTTAATAAAATGTTTTTTTAACATTCACCAATTTTGTTTTTACTAAAGTACTTTCTGTGAGTTGTAGATGAACGAATGAAATTAAAACAGATACACAAATATTCTCACAAAGAATAACTCAACACTAACAGATAATATAGTGTACTACTGTAACTTTATTTACACATAACTACATAAACACTTGGTTCATTGTTATCCTTTTTTTTCAAACAATATGTTCATTTGAACTGTCAGAAAAAATATTAAATTTATATTTTCATTGATTCATTTTCATGTCAATGCTCTGGCAAGTTGTAGTATTTCTGTAGTATTTCTGGTGTAACGTTGTCGCGGTCACTCAAGCACCAGACGTTCTGCTTCAGCCAACGCTTTATTCAAGTACACAAAACAACAGGCCAGTAAACTCAGAGTCACTGTTTGGCCGTGACCCACGCCAGAACTCCTCAGCCTCACAACAGGTGCTTCCAGCTTCTTCACAGAACCGCCACCTGTGTCCACTCTTCAGGTGAAGATATTTCTGTGAATTGATGATAAAACACACAGACACACACAGTATATATTATATGCAGTATACTGTATATTAAGACAATGGGTCAAACTAATGTCATGTACAGTATTTCCATCATTTTAATGATACACCACTATAACACCAAGTGATGTCCAAATTAAATAGAAAAATAAATATGAAATATTGTAAACATGTTGACTGGATTAAATAACAAAGCTGACAAATTGAAGCAAAATAATCAACAGCTGCAGGAGCCTGTGCAAATTGTTTTGTACACAAACTAATAACTAATAATGTTGAATAATTATTAGAAACATTAACTAATATATTACCATTTCAGTGCTGTGGAGACGATGTACATGTTGTAGAATTCCTTCTGCCTCGTCCACATGCAGCTCATGTAACTCCACACAGCAGCTCACCTCATGAAGTGAAGGTCTCCAAAAACCAGCAGGAGCTGAAAAACATTATAACCTGCTGTTTACTGGAAATAACTTAGGCTTCTCTGAAGACAATCCGCTAATATATTAACTTTTAAATGGCTAAATTGGACGGATCGAGTTTGTATCTCCTCCATTGTTTTCAAGGTGCGCAGTAGAGACGTGTCTTGTTATGACGTCATCATCCTGCGACGGGGAAATCCCTATTTATCGTGTTAAAAAAATGGCGCTAATTTTAAACTGTTTTTGAGAGGAATTCTAATTAATTTAACATTGTTTTAGCAAAAACGATCAGAGGTCAATCTTAATATATATATGTTGTGCCATTTTATGGAAAGTTAAAAGATGATGTCAGTGGAGCTTTAAGTATATTTTTCATGTATCTGTACTTTACTTAAGTAGAATTAAATGTGGGTACTTTTACTTTTACTGCACTACATTTTACATGAAGTATCTGTACTTTCTACTACACTACATTTCTATAATGTGTTGAGTTACAAGTTACATTCACGTTGCAACTTTTTGATTTGTCGTTAGTTTGAAAGTAACTGATGTTGAGAGGGGAGTTGGTCCACTGAATCACTGCAAAGTGGACAGGTAACATTAGACCTGCCTTCAAGAAGAGCTGGACCAATGATGTATATTCTTGTGTATAAGTCATTTAGCTGGGAGCACCCACAGCACCACTAACACACACAAAATGGATTCCACCACAAAGATTCATCCAGAAGATACACAACACCCATGGCTTTATTGAAATATTATTGAAAGACTATTGAAATATTATTGAAAGACTATTGAAATATTATTGAAAGACTATTGAAAGACTGTTCAGTACAGCAGGACAGATTCTCTCTCCCTAAAGAGCCAGACATGGACTCAAAAACTTTGAAAACCAACTTCTTCTGAACTTGAACAAGAAATTCTTGCTGCAATATTAAAATGTGTCAGTTCATGGGATGTTAGGAGACAAGAGATTTCTCCAAATGTCTCGACACTCAGGTCCAAGTTTTGAAAATGTTGTCAGGAAGTTAAAGTATTGTTCATTGTTGATCCATTACAAGATTGACTAGACAATATTTTAACTAGAGTTGATGACAAACGAGTTGAAGTGATCTATTCCTTTGTTAGTTGTGTCTAATGCTCCTTTTTTTCAAACAGACAACTTTTACTTAAATGTGTTTACTGCAGTTAAAGGTTCAGTATGCAGTTTCTGTAGAACTGCAGCAGTTAGAAATATTTTCAACAGGCAAAGCATTCTGATCCCTCCCCCTCAGAGCCATATGTGGCTCTGCCCCCTTGTGGTCTGTTGAATTTCAAATTCAAGCTCTGTTTTTATTGGCTGATTCAAATTCAAGCTCTGTTTTTATTGGCTGGTTACAAACTCTGTTTTTATTGGCTGGAAAATGGCGGGTCACCTTTTCTTTTTAGAAATGCTTATTTACCACCTGGAGAAGCAAGGGGACAATATTTTTTTTTTTTTTTTCAGAGATTACCTGGCTAACATCAGTCTGTCAGGAGGTAGTGACAGAGTGAAGAAATATGTTCATAAAAAAAGCTACATACTGCAGCTTTAAAATGACACATTGGTTTTATTTTGTGTTAAATAAAAACTTTCAAAGGTATAATCATTCCTCTTTCTTATTTTGCTTAATGGTATTTAACTCATCACTGAAATTCTGACACACAGAATCAAAAGTCCAAGTGTGAACTGTGTCACAGAGTAAACACAATAAAAACATGCATTATCTGCAGCATTGTTCATTAAAATGGCTCAACACTATTAATGTATTACAGAAAATATGCATACAGTACGCACACTTAATGGTATTGTAGACCATTGCATTAGTTAATACATTCAGCAAGTACTTTTACTTTAATACTTTAAGTATTTTTAAAAGCAAGTACTTATTTACTTTTACTTAAGTAAAAATATTAATATGGTACTTCTACTTTTACTAGAGTACATTTTTGTCTGTTTATTTGTACTTTTACTTAAGTACAGTGTTTGAGTACTTTCTCCACCACTGCATAAAACCATAAAGTCAACAGATGCCATAACTGCCAAAACCATTAAGCAGCAAACAGTAAAAACAATAAATAAATAACAGAAACAGTAAACACCAACATTTCAAGCTTAGTTAAAAGCTAAATAGGTCAAAAAAGTGTTTTCCGAGAAGATTTTTTTTTTTTTTAAATGTGAAGATTATTTTTTTTTAATTAAAAAGAAAAAAAAAGATTTTTTTTTAAATCTTCTCAGAAAACACGTTTTCTCTAAAACATAAAAACAGGAAGGGAGTCAGCTTCTCCGACATACAAAGGCAGCTCGTTCCATAGTTTAAGGGCAGCGACTGAAAACGCTTGCTCACTTTGGAACAACCAACAGCAACTGATCTGCTGACCTGAGAGAGCGTGAGGAACGTACAGCTGGAGCAGGTCTGACAGAAAACAAGAATAAACTGGACAACACTTGATGTTTTATTTTGAATTTTTTTTAATTAAATGTATTTTTATTGATTAAATAAAATGTTGTCCTCAGAAAATAAGCCAAGGACATGATCAAATTAAGACAGATTGCAAAAAGAGGACATGATCATTTGCCTTTTTAATATACAAAGTACACTTCATGCAAAGGGTAAATGCTGTGGGTATTAAAAAAATCAAACAGAACAAACTGTGATATCTGCTGCTTTTCTCCACTGCAGTGAGGAGATAATA
Source organism: Garcialebias charrua (assembly GCA_038048925.1). Lineage (NCBI taxonomy): Eukaryota > Metazoa > Chordata > Actinopteri > Cyprinodontiformes > Rivulidae > Garcialebias > Garcialebias charrua. The sequence continues at coordinate 9,416 of JBBPBX010028648.1, forward strand.
AAACGTTTTACCCAGCACTGTGTTAGGCAGACTGAAAACTGAGAGGTACTGCTGAAGGTTGTACAACATCAACAGATGTTGAAGCTGAAGACAGATTTAGCCGCAGAAAGTAAGGATTTACACAAGTGATTTAATTAAAAGGCTTAAGCAGATTGCTCATCCTTCATAACACTTCCAGAGACACTGAATTTGTCTTGTCGGCACTAATCCTTTGTAGGTGAAATTACATTTGTCTCGAATCATATACATCTTAAAACAACACCTGTGACAAAACAGTTTAAAATACAATTTAACTTTTTGACCACACTACCACTTTAAACGCACCAACATATGTAATGTTGACTATCATTTTTATTTTGTAACATCACACCAAAATACACATGAAAAATGATAATACATGAACAATTGTTTGGATGATTTTTCCCTCGGTGTGCACAAATACCCAGTATGAGCTGAGTAAAGGTAAACACTGACTTACAAAAAAAAATCTATTCCAACATAGGAGGGATTTTTATTTTTAATTTTTTATTGAATACACCAATAATCAGTAATGCAGCAATGTGTGTGCAGTACAGCAGGAACCAGCTGGGAGCCTGCGGTTACTGGTGAATATTTGATGAGAGAATGGATCCTCACCCGGTGCAGGTTGAGTACTGTGTGCATACTCATTCACACATGCGAACACTCACAGATACGGTGATGCACTATACGCACACACGGATGGACCAGAAGAAACAATGCTCCTGCTGTTCAATATTTACACCAGGCAGGTGCAGGTGGACGTGATACTGGAGCATACACTATAAAGATATGTCTGTTATTCCCTGTCATCCTTATCCTAGAATGCACCATCTTAGGGCACACACAAACACGTACACACACACACACACACACACACACACACACAAAAGGTAATCTCTATTTTACCAACAGCTTTCAAAAAGCGAGAGAAGAACACTAATAAAGTCATTCAAATAGAAAAATAACAGCTTCCTGATTCTTGTAAATCCCCATATTTAAAGTATCATGACCGTTAGCAAAAACAAAACAAAATAATAACTTCAGAAACAATCAAATAAAGCCCCATTTTATAATAAATGGAGCAATCTAAAAGTCAAAGCATTCAGAACATAGATACCTAGAGAATTAAAAAAGTGAAGAATGCATTTAAAAGTAGGCCTTCTGTGTACAGTGGGATGTATTCTGAATAAGCATTACCTCCGACACTGTACACGCCTGCTTGTAGTCTAAACCCCTGTCTTCTTTTACACCTCTTCAATTATCTACAGCCTGCAGTCTAGACATTAAAACTATATTCTGATGCCAATTTAGTAATGTTATAATTTGGCCCGTTTGACTCTGGGGGAAAAAACTTTATGACGCATTCCATTATTATGGTTTCGTTTGCAGCTGGAATTTCACATGGTTGTCTGCTTTGCAAATGCACAAACAGGGAACCGCTGCACATGAAGACAGGATAGATTAATTGCAATTTCCTCATTAGAAATGATAGGAAAATATGTGAAGTATACAAGCGGAAAAGATGTCAAGCAAGGATTTTCTATTTAGGACATCTGCCAACTCTAAAGGCTTATATTATTGTTAAATCAGATACAGCTCTGCTCTGTCAACCTTTTGAAATGGCATGAATGTGTCGCCTTTCTGTTTGTGTCCTCACAGTTGCCCTTTACATGTTTACATCCTATTTACTGTATTGTATTTATCTATTCGGCACGCTTCCAAATAGACCTGATGGGTTTATACATCACACTATCTCATTTTCATTCTCTCCAATACTTCGCTTGTTTTGTGTCACTCTTACTTTGATCTATCGCGACATCCGGCTCAGAGATTTGTAGGATTTGGGGGGCGTGAACTGAATTATCCTCCAAATTCTCCCATGACATGTCAGTGGGGGAGGGGCTGAAGAGTGAGAGAAAAAAGAAGATAAGAACAGTGAGAGCAGCTGATAAGGCTGCTGTTAACGTTGTTTCTTTAAGAGTATTTTTAGTGCATGAGATAGCAGCGGTCACTCATCAGCAAAAAGGACTGGATGGCTTCAGAGACTCTCCTGTGCAGAATGATGCGAAGGAGCGAGGGAGGGAGATCACATTCTCCATAGTGATGCACAGAGCCGACTGAAAAGGCTCAGTGCCAAAAGCTTCCCTTGCATATCATGCACATTCTTACACAAAGCAGTAAGTTACATGTATGGAACATTAATATTGCATGACACAGCATTATAAATGGTTTTGGTTTGAATCCATCTGCAAATAACCATAATGGCAACTAATTTACTGCACTTTGATAAAAAAAATATATCCACAAACATTTTGTCATCAAATTTCTGCATTTCTCCTATTCATCGGTCCAACTGCAAGTCCATGTTTTCCCCTCTTGTGGTACATATGTAAATTTAATGACACTAACAAAGCATGTCTGATCAGGTTACTGTATAGGTTACCTAGTTGCTCTGTAAAAAAATAACAAAATAAACTAGCACTGAATCCTAGAGAGGACAGCAACACACACCTCCATGCAGGATACTGCTCCACAGAGCTCCGGCTCTCCTCCAGAGAGAAGCATGCCAGGGAAAAACTGCTTTGCCTTTCTTAAGGGACAACGTCAAAGGTGTGCCTTTTTTCCCTTTTACCTAATCTCTTTGCTAATTAATAGAGAAAAGCTTACCGGTATTTGTGCCTGTTTGATGTTGTGTAAGTTACAGTTTGATCATTGGGAATTTCATCTGAGGGAGTTGGAAACTGTTCAGCAACACTGACACGCCACTGTGTCAATTTAATTAAATTCAGTGAGATAAGTACTGATTCTTAGCTTAGATTATTATATTACTTAGAAGAAAGTTGAGTAATGAAATAGAAAGAAATGCATGGAAATGTGTTGTGAGCGGCAGGATGAAGCTTGAGTGTGGAGAGATAAAAGTGTTGTTTTAGTACATCTTTCACATCAAATATGCTTGAATGAGCCAAAGGCCCTAGCTCAGAAAATAGAACTGACAAAGCATGTGGTCAACTCCCTCACATGGTCCTCATATCTCTATTATATTGTAATTCTCACTTCTGAGTACCAGTACATGTATTTAAAAACAAACAAATGAATGAATGTAACAACAAACACACACATATATATGTAACGTAGAAGGCAATGGAATGGCTTTGTAGGAGGTGCGATAGCTTCACTTGTGCTAAAACCCATCAGATCCAAGACAGCTGCACTCCACATTCACTTACTGAGTGAATGTGTTTGCATGGCTCATCACCTGTCTGTCATCTACCTCTCTCTGTGGGCATCAAGCCCTCAAACATTGATACAGATAGGTTTCTCTCCATACAGATCAGTTTCATGCTCTAGGAGAATTTGAACACTGCACTAAACTGAGGTCCATATATAGTCATGATTAATTTGTGTTAAATATTATGTGGTTTCTGTTTCCAAATCTTGACATGCTAAATAACTTTTACAAGTAAAAAAAAAGAGAAGCAAATTCAATTTCAATTCAATTCAGTTCAGTTTATTTAAATAGCGCCAAGTCACAACAGAAGTAATTTCAGGGCACTGAACAGAAACAATCATATATAAAAATAATAAGTTAACACTTAATCTGAGGAGCAGATGGCTTTGAGTCTTAACTCCATCACAGAACGTTCATCTTGAGCAAGCATGAAGGCGACAGTGGAAAATAAAAACTCCCTCATGAAGAATAAACCTTTAGAAGAAACCAGGCTCAGGACAAGCGGACATCTGCTTCGACTGGCTGGTTTGAGAGGAACAGATACACAATGGCAGGACAAGAATCACATGTTAAGATATACAGTAAATAGTATCAAATGAAAACTATTCAGTTTTAAGTAAATTAGGTCAATGTGTGCTTCAGTAGTGTAAGCTTATTGCATCAAGCCAACCCTAATTATAGGATTTATCAAAAAGTAAAGTCTTGAGTCCAGTCTTAAAACTGGACAATGTGTCAGCCTCACGGACAGAAACTGGAAGTTGGTTCCACAAGAGAGGAGCCTGATTACTGAAAGATCTTCAAACCATTCTTCCTTTGGAAACTAGAAACCGCGAGTAAGCCTGCAGTCTGAAAGTGAAGTGCTCTGTTGGGAAAATATGGAACAACAAGATCTCATATGTAAGATGGAGCTAGGCTGTTGAGAGCTTTGTAGGTTAGAAGTAAGATTTTGAATTCAATTCTGGATTTGACAGGGAGCCAGTGGAGAAAAACTAAAACTGGAGAGATATGATCTCTCCCATTAACCCCAGTTAAGACTCTGGCAGCAGCATTTTGGATCAACTGAAGACGTTTTAAAGAAGTATTTGGACACCCAGATAACAAACCATTGTAATAGTCCAGTCTAGACGTGACACAGTAAATGTTTTTTTAAAGTAGGGGATAAAAGTCATGTCCTGATCAAAAATAACACCAAGATTTTTAACATTAGAGCTGGAGGCCAAATTAATACCATCCAAGGAGGGCAAAAGACTGAAAAATCCATTCCTAAGATATTCAGGTCCAAAAACCAAAACCTCAGTCTTGTCTGTATTCAAAAGCAGAAAATGTAGGGTCATCCATTTTTTTCTGACTTTAAGACATGTTTGTAGTCTAAGTAGCTGTCTGGATTCATTGGTTTACATGGACACATATAAATGTGTATCATCAGCATAACTATGAACATTTACCTATGCTGTTTAATAACATTACCTAATGGAATTGTATAGAAGTTAAAGAGTATTGGTCAAAGCACCGAACCTTGAGGAACTCCATGACTAACTTTGATGTATGATGAAGATTCAATATTTACATTTACAAATTGGAATCTATCAGGTAGATGTGATTCAAACCAATTTAGAGTTGTTCATATACTTCCAATATCACATTCAAGTCTCTGTAGTAGAATATTATTGATCAACAGTATCAAATGCAGCACTGAAATCTAACAGGACTAGTGTAGACACCTATCCATTGTCAGAGGCCATGAGAATATCATTAGTGACTTTCACCAGTGCAGATTCAGTGCTGTGTTGAGCTCTAAAACCTGACTGAAACTCTTCAAACAGGTTGTTTCTTAATAAACACCTATAAGTTTTAATGTGACATCACACATTTGCACGTTTTTATAATCTTCTCATTTTATTGTAGTATTTATTTTGCCAAGAATTGTCACAGCCAATAAATTACATTATATTGCTCATTTCTTAAAATGTGCATACCGGTACAGTACTCTGATTTTGTTGTGGTAAAAGTATCTGTTCAAATGGAACAGTATACACACAAAAAGCCTTTAAAAGTAAAAAAGATTCAAATTTCGCAATTAAGCATTCTTCCATCTGTTTAACTCCTCAATAAAGAACGAAGAAGCAGGCCATTTATTTCAGGGTCCACTGATATACTATACAAATGAATAAAATAAGCATACAAGAATTGTCCAGAAGTTTTAAAGTTGGTTTTATTTGAGTATCTCACTTGCAGTAGACAGCAGTCAGAACAATCCCAGTTTAGAAAATTGGGAAGAAATTTTCATAAAGAATTAGAGCCATCCAGCGCTCAGAAGAGGGCTAGTTTGGGAATGAATTTTTGCCATCTACTTGACTCAAACCTAAAAAGTTTGCAGTGGTTCAATGAATGCTTTAATTAATGTATTAATACAATAGTGTTGTGTCAGTGTGATATTTACATGCATGTCTCTGTCTATGTGCTGTAGACTGTAGGCATTTTAGAACATGGTTTTGGGTTCAGTGCAGCACATTTTGTGTAAAGCACATTGCAAAAAGAGTCCATATTAATTAAATACAATCTTTATACCTAAATGCAATTAAAAATCCACTAAATTATTTTTGCTTGATGGCTTTGTTTTATTTTGTTTGAATGGTTTATCTAGAAGAGTGGCACGGTGGCGCAGTTAGTAGAGCTGCTGCTTCTCAGCGAGCAGATCGTCCCCGTTCAAATCCTGGCCGTGGGCCTTTCTGGGTGAAGTTTGCATGTTCTCTTTGTGCATGCATGAGTTTTCTCTGGGTACTCCAGTTTCCTCCAACAGACCAAAAACATGCATGTTAGGTTGATTGGTAACTCTAAATTGTCCTTAGGTGTGAGTGAGAGAGTGAATAGTTGGTTGTCTCATTTGTCTCTATGTGGCCCTGTGATGGACTGGAGACCTGTCCAGGTTTGGTTTATTTGTTGTTTGCAAAATCCACACAAGGTCAAGAATGCAGTGAAATGCTCACGGCAAGAAGAACTGTCTAGACTTGCCAAAAAAAAAAAAACAGCAACAACAAATACCAAATCATGCCACATAAAACAAGGCACAAAAAGTGAAAAATAAATAAATCTACAGTACCATGGTCCTAATGGCAGAGGGGTCTTGATGATAGTGAGGTTATCTTAGCAACATGGTCCAGTTAGCAGCATGATACTGTTAACGGTGAGGTTTACATGGTCCCATTGGCACCAGCGGCGTGGTCTTGTTAGCAGCGTTAGCAGGTCTTGCTTGTAGGTCCCATCAGCAAAATGATAACAAGGAGCAACTGCCCTCTCAGACTACATTCCAGAACCGGGTCTGGCGGACAGAGAACATACAAGGTTACCCCGCGGAACCAAATTGGTCCATAGAATTTGGTCCGATCAGGCAGATGGAGGATCTTGTTAGCAGCATTAGCACGTCCTGTCAGCAATTTGATGGTAACAATGCGCAGCAGCTGCCCTCCCAACTTCCCTCCAGAGCCAGGTCCAGAAGACAGAGAACATCCAAGGTTTCCTTGTGGAACCGAACGGGTCCGTGGAGTTGGGTCTGTGCAGGCAGATGGAGAATTGTGTAGACAGCCGCCATGACAGGCCTGAGTCAGAGGTTGGAAGGACTGAACCATGATGGCAGGATGGCAAGGCAGCAACATAGAGAACTCCACAAGTGTGACGTGGTCATACTCGTACCATGGATGTGCATTGTAGGTGCAAACATTTTTTTTAAAATTTAAAACAAAAGCAACAAAAAAATTGAGTCAAAGCGGAGTTTCTGTCAGTGCTACCACCAGTGACCCTTGCGACCCAGAAAAGAAGAAGCAGATAAAGATAATGGATGGATGGATGGTTTATTTAGAAAACTGCTCCTGATAAGGGTCAATTAGGTTTACTCTCCCACTATGAGATTTTCTTTCCAATTGTCTAAATTGAAATTAGCAAGACTGTTGTCAGTAATAGAATAACAACTTTTAAAATAGCTGCTGTTTTAAATGTGCTTTAGGGCTATACATAAATTAGACTTAACTTTTAACTAAGTGACAAAATCCCTCTTTAAAAACCTCTAAACTAACTCATGAATCTAACTTTTGACTACCCAAGTGCAGAATTTGGGTCTGTTCTAGATTTTATTAAAAAAGTAATTAGAATTCAAAATGAAAATAACAGTGACACTTGTAATTATTAAATTAAACATTACAAGAGGTTACATGAAAATAAAATCTGGGCACCACATCTGACCGCTTGCTGTCCTAAAATGCTAAATACTGTATTATTGCTGACTGAAAAAAAAAAAAAAAAAAAAAACTCTGAAACTCAACAAAAGCAAAATAAAGGTAAAAACATATTGATCATAACCTGAGAATCTAAAAACAGGAATTATGGTTGTACTCTTTATTACGATTTAAAAAAAAAGTATTTTGTCAGTAGACATGTTGTTTCTTACCAGAATTTAATTGAGCATAATACAGACAAGTAAAGGCATGCATGGCTAGGAATTTTGTTCTGATACACCACAAATAAAACCAATAAATAAATAATTAAAACTGGAAGATTTACATGAAAAAACAGCCAAATATGGAGATGAGGAAGAAATAAGTAATCAAAGATTAGGCTACTGTGTGGATTTCCAGACAATGTACGCAAGCCCACAACAAAGTTGCAATTTAAATCCCCAGATGGAAGTTGCACTTGCAAATATTGTGTGTGTGTGTGTTTGCATTCAGAGGAGCCAAATCTGGTGCTTTCCATAGAGAGAAGGCGCCGTGGCAATTCTGCTGCTCACACATCACAGATGACGTAACTGTTCCACACACCCACACAACACTTGCTCTCTGTTATTCCCACACATCTCACTCACACTTTCCACTCATCAGCGTGGTTTTTATGTTGGTGTGGGGACAAGTCAAAACCTGGCCGCTCTTATGATGGTTTGTGTAGAAGGGCTGTGCAAAGAGTGGGGTTTCATTTGTCAAGTTGTAAGAATTTATTCATACTGACATTAATCTTATTTAATTAATTTTAAATCAGTAAAAATAAAAATTTGAAAAATGAAACCTCAAAATGATTAACCCCATTTTCTGTTGCTTTACTGTTTTGACCTTATAAACATTGAAATTCAGTCATGAAATGTAAATGACTCAGACTTTGATATTTAAAAAATGCATATCTCTATTGAAAACAAGCGCTACACATACGCAATAAACTCGGCATCCTTTCTAATTTATATTACATCTGTTCTATAAAACAAACTCTTAGTGCCAAATGATAGAGAGAAAACAAAGTTACATATCTTTAAGCGTCATGCCTCTGTTTGTTGTGCAAAATGAACCCAAATGTACTTTTAACTTGGCTTCATAAGAAAACAAAACAAATAAAGAATCAATCACTTGTGATCAATATTTTAGTCAGATGTATTACTTGATCAGCAAAATTGAGCTTCTTTAAATGAGTCAAACTGACACACATGAAGGAGTTGCTTATAGACAAATATTTTGTTTCAGCATAGGTGTGTCCTCCATCTTCCAGAAAAAACAAAGGGATGTTAAAGGAATGTGACGGATCTTTTGAAGTGAGGTTAAATAAAAATGTATGAGTTTTAAATAACTATTTGAAGGGGCTCAGTTTGGACAAATACAAGTTAATTCAGACTAAATTGACAAACTAATGGTTAGTCCTTGCAGGTCCAAGCTCAGAGTGGGTTTGCATATATATCCACGCAGCTGCACCAGAAATGCATTAGCTTGTTTGTACTTGGAAAAAATAATTAAAATAAAACCAACAATTCTTTAACAAAACAGTGTCAACCATAACCTGCTTGAAAATGTTTTAGATCAGTTGTTTTGAGAAGGCAGCAATCCATCCATCCATCCTTCCATCCAGCCAGCCATCTTTACCCGCTTCTTTCGTTCTGGGTTATGGGGGTCACTGGTCTAATGTGACAACAGGTAAGATATTATTTAACTTTTTGCCAGAACCCAACTTCAAAATGTCCGGGCTATCACAAGATAAATGAGAATGATTTATCTAAACACTTTATATATATTTTTATCACATGAGGGAGTCAAACGACCGCTTCTTTAACTAAACAGCCAACATATCTAAAACAAATAAGAGACAGATGCAAAAATGGACAGTCGAGCCATGACTGAAAACAGCAGGTTTATTTTAAGAATTGATGGGGATTTAAAATCATCACACTCCAATATGTAGCTCCAACAATATTTGAACATCTGTGGTGTTGCTCTGCTCTCAGGGCTTGGCCTTTTCCTTCCAGCTGCTCATGACACATTGACATTTGGAAAATGCGCAATAACGTCCACGCGGATGAGGGAAACCGTTGGGCTTTGTTCGTCGCTGATCACACACGGTTCCGGGGGAAGGAAAAAAAAACAGTGCATGTATCTTTTAATTCCAATTTCCGTGCGTGATATATATTGTGATCAGCTGTCAGATGCGGCGCCTGCGCACTAGAGCGGGAGGCGGAGTGCGCTCTGATCGCTCTCAATCTGCTGCTGCCCCGTGCCCTCCATCCGTCGGCTGCAGAGAGGCGCGCGGAGCTGGGGAGGGACATCCGCCGAGCTCTGAGGAAGAGGAGGAGGATGGGGATACAGATCAGCTGCTGATGAAGGTACGGACTGCTCGGGTTCCCGCGCGGGGAAACCGCGCTTCAGTGTTTGACATTGTGACCGTGGAGGGTGAAGGATGCTCGGCTGCAGGATGGGAGGGAATGAGAGGATGAGGAGGAGGAGGAGGAGGAGGTGGGAAACACGGCGCGGATCAGATGGTGTGTCGTGGAATTGCAAGCGGTGACACTTGATTTCCTCGCAGTTTTAAACAAACGGGTAAAAAACATTCGAACAGGTGCTTTGTCAAGGGCACGCGGATGCGCGCGTGAACGTGTTTCAGCCCCAGACCCCACTTGGATCTGTCATCACCTCCTCTCCTCTGCAGACTAACATCTCATGTAGAATGGATCTGGCTTTACGCTGCCTGTTTTTTCCACTCATTAACTGCCGTGGATGCAGGAGATCCGCCTCTGCAGCCTTGCTGCATGTGGGCAGTGAAGAGGGAACAGCTGTAACATTTACAGATGTTTGTCAAACACGGACTGCAATCGCCCTCATTTAGCTTTTCTTCCCTCAAGTATTTGATTTCTTATGAGTAGAGTAAAGTGTTCGTGCGTTATTTGGTGGGCCCCTACCCGGATGTGCCTGCAGTTTCTCCACAGAGAGCGCTATTCCCTGTTTACTGCTGTAAAACACGTCCTGCATGAGATTACACACTTTTTAGACCATCGGCGTCACTGAAGGTGATGACAATTTCAATATTGTTAGCTGTGAAGTCCATGCACTGCAATTTGAAACGTTTTTTTTTTTTTTTGTAGATTCAAACATCCTACTCCTTGTTGCACATCAGTCTTTATTGCATTGCTGAAAGGAGAGCATTTCTGTTTTGTCCATAATCAGTGGAGCGGCTCCGACACTGCCTGGACCTGAAAGCAACAGTCGGACCAGACAGAACTAAAGTGGAGGAGAATGGAACAAATATTGTACATTTTATTATTATTGTTTTGTCCTGTGATCGAGTATGGTTCCAGATTAAAGCAAATACCATTAATTGTTGTGTCACATTGTAAAACTGATTCATTTAGATACAGATGTACCTCTCTTACACAATGTCTTCACCACACATTATGTAACACACTGATGGTCTTGAGTCATGAGTGATTACTTGAGGGTGAAAAGCCCACGGTGTTTCATCAGTGAATATGTGACTTTGTGTTTCCTCCACATCCAGTTTCCCTGCATTCATTAGATTTTATGCTGTTTCTTTTTGTTAATCAACATGACTCTGATTCTACTGTCTGTATGATTGTTTCAAATTCATTGTCAATCTAATTATTTTGATTTTATTTTACTTTTATTACACTTAACTAACATTTGTCTGTCGTGTGTTTAGAAAATCTGATGTGGATGCTGAGCCTGAGGAGAGCCCAGGGAACAGCAGCAGCTGTAGCAGTAGCAGCAACAGCAGGAAGGCTGTAGATGCCCTCTCTACAGGCACAGCTCCAGCCCAGGCCTCTACTGGAGAGCCAAGACAAAGAGGAGACAGCTCCTGCTCCGACTCTGACTTCAGCTCCAGTGAAGAGGACGACGACGACAAGGCGGAGGAGGAAGACAAAATGTTCTCGTCCAAATTTCTTAGCGGGGCCAACCCCCTAAATGCTGTGTCTTCTGCTGTAAACAAGTTTGGCCTGTTTGGCGATGATGGAGAAGGAGATAAAAAAACATCTCCTCAGCAAGGAAGGAAAACATCTGGAGAACAGCAGACTGGAGCCCTTCATGGAAAGAACACTCAAGAGCAGGGTCCCATGAAATCAAGCCAAGGCCCCTCTATGCAAAGGTCCCAGCCTCATCCTAAACAAGGTTCACCACAGCTGCAGGGGAACGGACAGACTGGAGCCAACAAGTCTTCAGAGCAACAGGCTTCTTCAAGTAGAGTGACAGAAAACCCCAAAACACAACCTAAGGGTCCACCAATGCAGGGTTCACCAAAGCCTGGAGCTCAGCAAGTGGCTAAGAGTGCAGCACAACCAGAATCTCCCAAAGTGCCACCAGACAGACAACAGGTTCCAGCGAAGACAAAAGTACAACAAGGCTCTGCTAAAACTGGGGCACAACAGCAAGAATCTACAAAAACGGGAGTACAGGGGTCCACAAGGGTTGGGTCAGAGTCAGAAAAGCATCAACAGCAGTCACCAAAAATTGGACAGCAAAAACAGGAGCCGGCTAACGTGGGACAACAGCAGAAAGGAATCAGAGCCACCCCTCAGCTCCAGTCTTCTCCAAAACAACAAGGTGGTAAGGGTCCAGGCACTCCTGACATGACCCCAGCAGGGTCTCCAGCACTGGGAGCAGCCAGATCCCAGAAAGCAGCTTCTAAAACCCTGTGTCCAGTCTGTAACATGGCTGAACTCAATATCCATGCCAAGGGACCGCCCAATTATAAAACCTGTACTCAGTGTAAAACTGAGGTGTGCAGCTTGTGTGGCTTCAGCCCTCCAGACTCTGAAGTAAGTATTGACTCTTTTCTGTTTAGTTTATATTTTCAAATGATTATTTTTAAAATTTAAACTGACAAATGTTCACTAACATGATGCTTCACAGCATATAGTGTTTGATTTAAACCCTCACCATAACCAATCAGCGGGGTTTGCATGTTATCAGTCCATGCAATGGGTGTTATCATCTGTTATCATCCCCATAGTGCATCGGAGAAACTGTCCAATCTACCTCCTAGCATGTTTAAAGGAACGTTATCAGCGTTTTAATGGCTGTGAGTAGGCAGCGTGTTTTTGTAAACCCGGAAGTGTAGTGTTTTTGTTTTTTTCAGCTTATGTAACCTTTTTCCTAAACGTAACCTTAAACCTGACCCAGAGGACCAACCCTGAACCTAACCCCCTTACTCTTGTGCCTAAACCTAACCCAGACCCTAAACCTAACGCCAGATGCTTTATGCTGGTGAAGATTCTCAGATGCTTTACTCTAAACTTTAAAGAGGGACTAAACTCAAAATTAACTTTTTTATCTGATAAACTCCCTGTGTGTAAAATTTTATATAGCACTATGTCTGTGTTAATTTTCATGTTCTTGTGCGTATCTGTTTAAATCGGCAATATTTGGTCCAAAAATGTGTTTTCAGTAACCCTATGGGTTGAACAGAGGAATTGCACCCTGATTTTCTGATTGGTCTACGATTCGCACTGTGACTTGTTTTCGCACTCTGTCGTCACAAAAGTGGTTCAAGCAGAGCCAATCCCCTGCAGAGATGGAAGGTCCTCGCTGCAGTTCATACCTTATATGGAAGTGGTACATTGCACTCCGGAAGAGCTCTGCAACAAAGCATATTATACTTTTCGGAATGGCACTAGTTATTTGTATATTTTAACTTATTTATTTTCGGAATACTTTTCACTTCGTCAAAACTATTTGGTTGTATTTGTTTTCTTATTGTGCGATGGACATGTGCAAGTATATGTGCATATACATATACTGTACATGTATACAGTATATGCATACTGTATATACATGTATATATGCTTATACATACACATGTACATATGCATATAAATATATACTTTGTAGCACTTTGAGATTTCCGTTAATGAAAAGTGCGTTATAAATTAAATTCATTATTATTATTATGGACAAGTAATGCATGGATGCCAAGTTGGGGCAGTGGTGTAGGAGCGGGTTTGGGATCCGACAGACCTAGGTTCGATCCCTGGTCACGGCATATCTTGTAGTGTTATCTTCTTTTTTTTAACGCCTTTTGTTTCGGATAGATCGGGTGAGAATAGATAAATACATCTACATAAGTATTCTTTGTTGTTGCTTGTTGTTTATTACTAATGTTATTTTAACATTCAGAAACAATAACGGTCTATTGTCCTGGCCACACCTCCTTGCTCAACCACCACCCGCATCCCCCTCCTTTAGGCTGTGTCTGTTGACACTCCCACTTTGTTGCATTTTTTGAATTTTGTCTTGGGGTGGAGCTACCGTTTCACAGTGGGGTGAGTCGCTCTTTAACACGTAGCAAAAGACGGAGCCTGCTGTCATCGCTACAAACGGTGACAACGTACCTTTAAACCTCCTAGGAGGTAGAGGAGGGGCAATCTGACCGCTACATATGGGGGTGATAACAGATGATAGTGCCCATTTTATGGTTGATAACATCCGAAGTGGGTGAACCAATATGCTTTTTTTTTTAAAACATTCCCATCACTGCCTTAGTATTATATAATCATACTTATTTGTGTTTCTATTTTATTGTTGTGTTCTTGGTGACTTATTTTCATATACTGTATATTTAGTCATAAGTTTTCAGAGTTATTTTAAAAGGTTCTTTATTAGTTTATAAAGTAGTGTTTTTTTTTCTCCTTTGCTATTACTTCTGTTCATTATGTGCTTGTGTCTTTTTCATGCAGGGTCACGAGTGGCTTTGCCTTACCTGCCAAGTACAGAGAGCTCAAGGATCTATCGAGCCTTCAAGACCTCCTGCAAAAAAGACCTCGCCAAGCAAAATTTCTCCTCCACGAACCGAGACGCCATCTCCTGCTGAACCCATTAGAAAAGAAAGGTCAGCACCAGGTTCGACACAAAACATGCAGTCAAAATCAATAAAAGCTCCAGCGAAGGATGAAGCTGAAAAGGGACCAGAAAAGCTAAAACACATCAGTCCAGCATCTCCTAAGAAAATGACACCTGACACTCAGAGAAAACCAGAACCTCAAAAACCACAACCGAGCAGTCAAACTGGACAGACACAAAGCGGTGCCCCCTCTGCTACCCACCAAGCTTCAGGAGGGATTTTTGGTTTTGGTGGGGCTAAAAGGGAACCTGCAAAGACAGATGAGTCAGTAACTGGGAAGATGTTTGGTTTTGGTTCCTCAATTTTTAGCTCTGCATCTACTTTGATAGTGTCACCTAAAACCACACCACCGGTTTCTCCAAAAATGCAACCTGCAAAGGACACTAAAGCAGTTCCTGTCCAAATGTCGGAGCAAGGAAAAAAGCAGCATCCTTCTCAGGAGGTTAGAGCTCAATCAGCAGGCCAGGGTAAATTGGAAAGGTCCTTAGCAGAGGCTCCAAAGGCAGCTTCAACCCCCCACAATGCTCCTGAACAACGCCAATCTACTTGTCCAATCTGTAAGATGGGGCTCAACATGGGCTCAAAGGATACTCCCAACTACAGCGCGTGCACTGAGTGCAAAACCAAAGTCTGTAATCAATGTGGATTTAACCCATTGCCAAATGTTAAAGAGGTAAGATTTTATTCTCTGAATCAGTTTTTTGTAGAAGTACTGAATGGTGATAAAATTTAAAACATATAAAGCATTTGTCAGTCAGAGTCAGATAGTCAGAGTCAGTCAGAGTCAGAGAATCTTTATTGTCATTTGCACCACATGTGGTACATGTGACGAAACGAGATTATGTACACAGGGTCCCAGTTACATCCAACAATAAAATGTGAAAGAAGAACAGTAATAACATCTAAGATATGAACTAAGAAAAACATCAACTAAAAATACACTAAGCATTAATATCATAGAAAACATTACTCCAAACAGCAGCACGAACATGAGTCTGTATGAGCAGATGAGCACGAATGAACACAGCAACATGAAACAGATCAGCAGCAACATGATGTGATATTTCACAGTGATTATTCTGGTTAGATATTCATGAGTCTAACAGCCTCAGGGTAGAAGCTGTTCCTCAGTCTAGTGGTTCTACACTTAATGCTCCTCAACCTCCTTCCTGAGGGGAGTGGGGCAAAAAGTGTGTGTGCTGGGTGAGTGGGGTCTTTCATGATGCAGGTGGCCCTCTTCCTGCATCTGGAGGTGTAGATGTCTGTGATAGTGGGGAGACTGACTCCAACATCTTCTGTGCAGCCTTCACCACTCTTTGTAGACCTTTTCTTTCTGCAGCTGTGCAGCCTCCATGCCACACATTGATGCTGGAGCACAGGATGCTCTCCACTGCACACCTGTGGAAGGAGGTGAGGACTAAGTTTCTCAGACCAGCTGTTCTCAGCCGCCTGAGGAAGTAGAGTCTCTGATGACATTTCTTGATCAGGCTGGTGGTGTTGTTACTCCAGCTGAGGTTATCATTCATGTGCACACCCAAGTACTTGTAGCTGGAGACCACTTCCACTGCAGATCCACCTATGTTCAGTGGGGTGTGGGTATGTTTGTTCCTTCTGAAGTCCACAACCCTCTCCTTTGTCTTCTTCACATTGATGTGAAGGTTATTCTCTTTGCATTAGTTCCCCAGGTGTTCCACCTCCTGCCTGTAGCTGGACTCATCATTGTTTGTGATGCATACCACCACAGCTGTATCATCTGCAAACTTTACAATATGACAGCCTGGATGGGTAGGTGCACAATCATATGTGAGCAGAGTGAACAGGAGAGGGTTCAACACACATCCTTGAGGAGAGCCAGTGCTGAGGGTTACGGTGGAGGAGGAGAAGTTGTGGATCCTCACTGACTGTAGTCTGTTTGTTAAGAAGTCTAGGACCCAGTTACAAATGGAGGGGCTTAATCATAATGTGAATAGTTTGTCCATCAGTGTTTGGGGGATCATGGTGTTGAAGGCAGATGTGAAGTCCACAAAGAGCAGACAGATGTATGAGTCCTTCTGTTCCAGGTGGGTGAGAGCAGTGTGGACCACAGAGGAGATGGCATCCTCTGTTGATCAGTTCTCGCGGTATGATGAGGGTCCTCAATGATGTTGATGGTTGTTTTGATGTGGGTCATGACCAGTTTTTCGAAGCATTTAGCGACTATCGGGGTGAGGGCCACTGGTCTCCTGAAAGTACTCTGTACTTCTGCTGAGGTCACGCTGAGATGCTCTTCATCTTCATGCTCTTCAAATGCTCATTTGAAATGAGCACTTGTAACAAATAATCTATTAACAGTTTTAAAGTTTTAAGGACAAATGTCTGCTGTTTCTTCATTTGGATACATTTCTTTTTTTGAGTGTTTATTGTCCCAAATCCTTTAAAGAGCCAGTTCATGCGTTGGAGCACTCTGTTATGCAAATAAATGTTTTTGGAGTAATATATTTGTTTTTGAAATTAGGCTTATAACCTTCCTAAAGAAACATTCTTCACCAAGTAAAATATAAAATAAGCAAAAATAGCTGCTTTTAGAGAACATAGTAAATGCTCACTCTATGTCTATCACTGATTGGTTTAGGTGGAAAAAAAATTCAAGCTACCACACAATATGCTAACACACTTACACGCCTCGTCCCCATCAACAGGTACAGGCATTGTAGGGAATACCATGTGCAGAGTAAACAGACGTGGCAGCTTCAATACTACCTGAAGCACAATGAACTTGACACTTGACTCTGTAATTCAATGCACAGTTTGTATCTACCTTGCCAAGGACAGTCCAAGGCTATTTGATCTTGTTGGGCCACTTAAAAAAATGGCTAGAAAAGTACTGGACCAGGCTCAGATTAGAAATGAACTATGCATTTTACTAAACCTTTGCATTATATTAAATGCAATTCACCGTTCATGTATGCATGTATGCATGTATGCGCGTATGTATGTATGTGTATGTACCATGTACTGTATGCATGGTCTAAACCACCACTTTTAGTTCTACTTTCATTCCCATGGCTTTGCAAGTTTTAAAATAGGCTGGAGCAGATTCTAATAATTTGTACCACTATTTTGTTATAAATTATGGCTGAAATGAACTAAATTACTTTTTTAAAATCTAGCACAGGATCAAATATAATTTTGCCAGCTGGTGTATTCCTTACAATATAAAACTCGTTAAAAATAATGTAAGGATCATCAGCCAAGACTTGGTCAGTGAAACCCTGTATAGTCCTTCAACTGTATTACATAATTTTTAACAAGTATTTGTGGTTGTGTCCAGAAAAGGTCACCCCTTCTCATTGCTTCTCTGTGTGGCTATTTTATGTTTGATTATTTGAGTTAATTCGTAGCTGATTTATGTGTTTTCTTTTAAAGGGAAACGAGTGGCTTTGTCTAAACTGCCAGGTGAAACGAGCTGCTGGGGGAGCCGAACCACAGAAAGACACATCAGCCAGTTCATTTAAAAAATCAACAGCAGCACAGTCAGCACCTCAAAAGACTTCTGTGCCAGGCTCTCCTCAGAAATCTGTATCGACACCACCAATGCAGCATGCCAAGGCTGAAGGTCTAGACAGTAATAAAGAGGTGAGGCCAGCTGCTGGTCAGGAAACAGCAAAGGAGGGACAAAAGGCAGGTCCTCAGAAACAAACAAAGCAGACAGTTCTGACTGCACAAAAGCAGGAAACGGCCACAACTCAAGAGTCTGGAAGTTTTTTTGGTTTTGGTGGTTCTAGAAAAACTGATGCCGCAAAACCTGGAGAATTGACGACTGGAAAAAAGTTTGGCTTTGGCTCTATTTTAAGCTCTGCTTCCACTTTAATTACTTCAGCTGTTCAGGATGAGCCCAAAATTACACCTCCAGCATCACCCAAGGTGTCAACTGCAAAGGACTCTCCCACCTCTAAGAAACAAGAACAAGACAAGAAACTGCAGGAGCCAAAGCAAGCCACGGGTTCATCACCAGTGGCGCCAAAAACAGAAAAAGCTTCAACCGAACCGCCAAATAAAGCCTCAGCTTCACCTGTTGTTTCTATGAAAGGTGGCACAACCTGCCCCCTGTGTAAAGTACAGTTCAACGTGGGCTCTAAAGAGCCCCCTAATTACAACACTTGCACTGAGTGCAAAAGCACTGTTTGTAATCAATGCGGATTTAATCCCACGCCAAATGTTCAGGAGGTAAGACACAACTCTGGTGAATTAACTCTTGGAGCTTGTTCTTTCAGTTTATTTTATATATAAAAAAAATGCAACATATGCCATAAAACTATAAAAAAGAAAGAAACTGTCACAGCCAGTCAGAGTTGCTTTTTTTTTAACAATATAGAGAACAAAATATAATCACTCAAATTTAGGAAAAACATGCATTCATGAGAAAAATACAGACCCATTGGTACTTTGAAGCCCCATCTTAAGTACTTAGAACAGCTTGAATTAGCTGAGTCATGGACCTAACTAATGAAAAAGACAATACTCTTCATCAGTCTGGCTCAAATGGTCTCCTTTTTCTGTTACACAATTAGTTTTTCAGGTTTTAAGGCTTGTGACTGACCATTTTCTTCAATGTTCACCAGATATTTTTAACTTGATTGAGATCCAGACTTGCAGGCCATGCCACTGACAATGTATGTCTTTCTTGAAGGAAAATTTTCACATCCTATGCCCTATGGCATAATTAATTATCATCTTGACAAATGAAGTCATCACCACCAAGCATCCTTTCAACTGACGGAATTGGAAATGGATCCAAAAATTACAATGTTGCATTTATTAAAGATGTAATAACTTCCATCTCCCTTGTGCCTGTAATGGACATCCAGGCCCAAATCATCAATGACTGTGGAATTGTTCATGTTTTCTTCAGGCAGTCAGCTTCATAAATTTCTGATTGGGCATTGATGATGGTTTCCATTGGACATTTTTTTGTATATACAGTACATCCCATTTATTTTAGGCAATTTTCTACTTCCATTAGTTTAGTTTTGCAATTTATATTTATTGAGAAATACTGCTTGAAGTTTTCTACATTTTTTTTGTCTTCCTTGGTCTACCAGACAACCTTCCAATTTTCTTTTGTTTGTTCTTAATCTAGATTTTAGATACAGATGATGGGAAACTAACAACATTTTTATAACATTCTGTGATGATTTATCTTCTTATACTGTGTAGAAGTTTCACTGTCCTCATTTGTTTCAACTCCCATCTTTAATGTTGGAGCCATGATTTATGACAATCCACTTTTGTGCACAAGCTCTCCAAAGAGTGAGCTCTTTTTTTAACCAAAGACTAAGCAGCAGAATTCATTTGATGCAGGTGATTTTTTTAAGATTTGAAAATTACAAAAAAGGATTCAATTTTTCCCCTTAAATTCAAGTGATTCCATCTTTGTTCATCTACTTGATGACTACAACAAATACATTTATTTGTTTTGTTGTTTCTTAATACCATCAGTTTGTAATTGTGAAAATTTGTAGTTTTGTGGCATATCTCTGATGTATCATTCATACAAAATTGAATGTCTGAAAGAACATCATTAAAGAGTAATGATTCCATTTTTTTCCTAGGGTTTTTTGTTGAATAAGTTGCAAAAAAGATATATCTGTCATGATCATACTTGGGTTTTATAAATATAAGCCTGCATTTTCTACAAAGTAAGCTACAACAATACTGATCTACTTTTTAACAGTGCAATGTCTGATTTATTGCAGGTGGAGTGGTTATGTCTCAACTGTCAGGTGCAGAGAGCACTGGGGGCATCTGAGCCTCCAGGAACTCCCAAGATAAACCTACAGACTGTACCAAATAAAGCTGATAGTGCCCAAAAGAAGGAAACTCCCTCTCAACAGAAAGACATTTCAATAACTGGAAAATCTAAGGAGGCCTCACCATTAAGCTCCCCACAAAGGAAACCCTCCAAACCAGCTGAGCTGCCAGCAAAGGGTGAAGTTGATAAAGAGTCTGGAAGTTCAGATGCTTGTCAGAAAATCCCACAGCAAGGCCAGAAGACAGGGCCCCAGAAACCATTAGACCAAACAAGTAAAACTGGACCAGAGAAGAAACCTCAGTCTGACAGTGCAAACGTTGCTGAATCACTTGGTGGAAAAATGTTTGGCTTTGGTTCTTCTATTTTCAGTAGTGCGTCTACTATGATAACTTCTGCTGTACAAGATGAATCAAAAACAACGCCGCCTGTTTCTCCTAAAATGCCAGTTGCAAAAGGAACAACCAAATCACCACCACACGAGCAGGAAAGGAAACCACAGCAGAGTCAACAACCCAAGACCTCTCCAATGCTACAACCTAAAGTAGAAAAGGGACCACAAGAGCCTCTGAAGGCTCCAGTGGCTTCAGATGCTTCAAAGGCAGGCCAATCTACCTGTATGCTCTGTAAGACAGCACTCAACTTTGGTTCAAAAGATCCTCCCAACTACAACAAATGCACCGAATGCAAGAACACTGTCTGTAACCAGTGTGGATTTAATCCAATGCCAAACGTGTCAGAGGTAACCACAAACACATTCTTTCATTTTCAGTCATTTTTAAACCAACCAAGAATGCTCCACAAAATTTTAGCTGCAGTTCAATGTCTTTGAATAATGCCAGAACCAATTACATTAATTCCTAGGTGAAAGTAATGTTACAATAATTATTCATGAAAAAAAACCAAGTTAATTTGCCTACCTATATGAAAATGTATGGCTTATGAGCTTTCTATAGATTTCTGTTGCAAATCAATACAGTATTCCAATAAATATTTTGGGAATATGCTGGTCAAGATTCTTAGTCAGGGCAGTACAGTGGCACTGTTTGGTAGAGGTGCTGCTTCACAGCTAGTAGGTTGCTCTGGTTCAAGTCCTGGTCCGGTGGCCTTTCTGGGTGGAGTTAGCATGTTCTCTCCATGCATGCGTGGGTTTTCTTCAGGTACTTTGGTTTCCTCCTACATACCAAAAACATGCATGTTAGGCTGATTTGTAACTCTAAATTGTCTTTAGGTGTGGGTGAGAGATTGAATGGTTGTTTGTCTCCTTTGTCTCTCTGTCCCTGTGATGGACTGGAGACATGTCCAGGGTGTACCTCGCTCTCGCACAGTGATTGCTGGACATGGGCACCAATGACCCCCGGAACCTGAAAAGGAAGAAGCGGGTAAAAAATAATGGATGGATGGATGGAAGATTCTCAGTCATCCAGGACATGAAGAGCTAGCTCTTGTGAACAAGACTCAGGGGTTCATATCTCAAGGATAAAGGACACTTTTGAGGACCAAAATGTGCATATTTTAAACAGAGAAGACAGATGTTTAGTAGGGGGTGGGGACACACGTGAAAAAAAAATCTAATTTAAACAGAGGAGGAGCTCTCACATTTCAACTTTCAAAAATGTACAATGCAGCATTAGGCCTGATTCCCAGTCAGCTCCACTCTAATTCTCTACTTCATGCATGTGACCAAAACATCAAACTTTTGTTGGATTGATCATGATGTGAATAATTTGTTTTCTAATTTCTATTTGTTGTTTTTTCTTCAGGCTAAAGAATGGTTATGCCTAACTTGTCAGATGCAAAGAGCTCTTGGTGCATCTGAACTCACAGGGCCTCCCATGAAACCACAAAGTGTAGCCAACAAAACCTCTCCATCTTCTAAATGTCAGAAAACAGCTCCCACTGAAGAGGAAATTCAAACGAAAGAATTGTTCAAATCCGAAACAAAAACAGAAGCCCCAGTACCTGTTTCACTTGTAAAGAAGGGGATCCCCACACCAGGTTCTCCTCAGAAGACCCACAGGGTAGCATTAACACCTGGAACTAAAGCTGGTACAGAACCAGAAGGTGAAACTAAACCTGTCCTGACTGTTAGTCAGAAAACACAGAAACAGACTGACCAGACAAATCAGCTTGAACATAGAAAGGTTACAGATGCACAGTATGAATCGGAAAAATCCCCTAGTGTTTCTAAAGCAGAACCAGATGCTTTAAAATCAACCGAGTCACGGAGTGGAAAGATGTTTGGATTTGGTTCCTCCATTTTCAGCTCAGCATCCAGTTTGATATCAGCTGCTGTTCAGGAAGATTCAAAGAGTACACCACCAGGCTCTCGTAAGATGTCGGTTTTGTCCAACCTTTCTCCAAAAACTTCACCTGCAGCTTCTCCTAAAATATCACCAGCAAGGGAGAGAAAAACTCTTGCTCAGAAACCAGAGCTGGAGAAGAAATCTGATGAGTTTCCCCCAAGCAAAGATGGCAATGTTTCACCACAGCCACCAACAATCTCTCAAACTGCTCCAGATGTAGTCCAGACTACCTGTCCACTGTGTAAGGTTGAGATGAACATTGGCTCAAAACACCCTCCTAACTACAACATCTGCACCAAATGCAAGACCACTGTTTGTAACCAGTGTGGATTTCATCCCATGCCTGTTGGAGAGGTAAGAGCAGTATCACATCGTCTGAGACTTCAAAATCCATATTTTTACTTCATAATTGACATCACTGTTTAAGCCCTTTGTTTTCATAAATATATGAATCATCTGTCCTTTTGGGGAGTTTTAGGAGTTTTTCTCTGGTTCTTTTTCTTTTTAATTTGTCTTACACCTAATCCTGAATTGACACACTCTATTGTCTTTCAAATTTTAGGTCAAAGAGTGGCTTTGTCTTACTTGTCAGATGAACAGAGTAGTTGGAACCTCTGACCCTCTGGGACCTCCAAATTTAAAGGCCCAAACATTACCTAGTAAACTTCCCATATCTGCTCCTGCTCAGCCAAAGGATTCCAAACTGACTGCTCCTCAAAGGAAGGACGGTCCAGACTCTGTGGAACAAACAAAGGAGACCTCTAAGGTCATCTCCCCCCAGATAAAACAATCTGAAGCTGATGCTGCTTCACTTAAACAAACCATAGATCAAAAACCACCTGAAGAAAAAATGAAAGCAATTCAAAAGAAGCCGCCGGATCAGCCAAGTCAACCTGGACTCAAATTGAACAACACTACTCCTGCAGTACAGCAAGAGTCAGGAGGCTTCTTTGGTGTCAGTGATTCTAAATCTCAGCCTGAAGCAACAAAGACTGCAGAAGTGAGTGGGAAGAAGTTGGGATTTAGTTCGTCCATGTTTAGCTCTGCCTCTTCTATGATGTCAGCTGTTCGGGATCAACTGAACACAACTCCACCAGTTTCTCCCAAGATGTCCCCCAAAATGTCTCCTTCAAGGGAATCTAAATCGTCCACTCTAGAGAAAGTAGAACAGGAGAAGAAACCAGATAGTCAACAAGCAGAGGGTGGACCATCTATAACGTTGAAACCAGATGAAATCAAATCTCCTGCCTACCAGAAGAATAAGCTGCAGACAAAGACATCTCCATCACTACAGCCTAAAGTGTACAACGCACCATCAGAAACTTCAAAGCCAGAAGCTGGTCCACAAACAATGTTCAAACCAGACCAGTCCACCTGTCCACTATGTAAGAGCAAACTTAACATGGGCTCCAAGGATCCACCCAACTACAATAACTGCACTCAATGCAAGAACACTGTGTGTAACCAATGTGGATTCAACCCCAGGCCAAATGAAACAGTGGTAAGTAAAAAAAAACACTTGAATTTCATGTGACTCTTGACCAGCTGTACATGTTTGATTTTGACATTGATATTTGTAGCACAAGAAGGTAATTATACACACCATTATCCAACAGAATTTAATCAAACAATTATTTTTCTTATTTGTTCAGGTTAAGGAGTGGTTATGTCTTACATGTCAGATGCAGCGGGCCCTACAAGTGACTGACACCTCAGAAGTGGCTTCTCTCAAATCTCAGACGTCTATAAAATCCCAAAAGAAAGACATCGCTAGCACTCCCGGGGCTGGGAAAAAAGAACCGTTAGCACCACAGTCACCTCAATGGAAAATGTCTGCAACTGCACAGCCAGAAATATCTGAGACTGCTAACAAGTCAGTTGTTCAGAAGCAAGTCAACCCAGTCCCTGCTCAGATAAAAGCACAAGAGCCACATAAAATATCAAGTCCAGACAGATCACCAGGCCAAACAAGACCAACTGAACGCAAGCAAAGTAATGCTACTGCAGCATCACAGAAAGATTCAGGAGGTTTTTTTGGATTAGGTGGTGGTAAAACTCAGCCTGAAGTGGACAAGTCAGCAGAGTCTGCAAATGGAAAAATGTTTGGCTTTGGTTCCACTATTTTCAGCTCTGCATCTAATTTGATTACCTCAGCCATTCAGGATCAGCCCAAGACTACTCCACCAGTTTCTCCTAAAATATCCCCTGCAAGAGAGCTCAAATCTCATGCTGACCAAGAAATGAAGAAACCAGAGCTTGATCAGACCAAGACAAATGACATGACGCACACCAAAGTGGACAAAGCTCCACCTGAGCCTACAAAGATGATGGAAGTCTCCAAGTCTGCTGTCAAACCAGGCCAGTCCTCTTGTCCACTTTGCAAATCTGGACTTAACATGGGGTCCAAAGATCCACCCAACTACAGTACATGCACTCAGTGCAGGAACACAGTCTGTAACCAGTGTGGATTTAATCCTATGCAAAATCAGTCAGAGGTAAGTGAGATTATCTCAATTATTTATTTTAATGTTCTTTTTATTCAACATACTTAGTATAATGTGTAGGCACACTAACTGATGTTGAACTGTATTAACAATTGGCATATCCCATACACATCATACTGTTACTTTGCTCTGCTCTACTCATTTCTTTCAGTGTTTAACAAACCTCAAAATATACAATGTTTTATTTTGTCTACAGGTAAAAGAGTGGTTGTGTCTGACTTGTCAGATGCAAAGAGCTCTTGAAGCTGCCGCATCAGAGCAGCCTCCAGTTATGAAACCTAAGGGATCACCTAGCAAAGTGTCCTCATCAGCTCCTTCTCAAAAAGATGTCCCTACTAATCAAAACGAAGATGCCATTCCCACAGAAAAAGCTGGAAAAATAGACAAAACTCTGAGGGATGATAGTGTAACACATGGTGAAGCACAAAAGAAAGATGATGTTTTACAAACGGCTGGTGTTTCAGGCCCAACAAAAGAAGAAAGGCCTAGTTTACCACCTGCTGGGAACACTCCAACTTCCTCTGCACTTCAGAGCAAAAAGACAGAGCCTGCTGTTTCAAACTTAGCTAAATCAATTCCTGCTGAAGCTCCTCCTGTGACCACAGGTGGTGAAAATCTAGTTCTGAAGAAAACTCCAGTACAGTCCGAACCATCTAAAGTGAGTCCTGAAAAGAAAGAGGATAAAGTTGAAGAGATTGAAAAAGCAGCAGTTCATGGGGTGAAACCCTCCTCTCAAGTCTTGGACCCTTCATTAAAGGAGGTTGAACAGAATCAGCTGCAAAAAACCCAACCAGAAAAGGTACCATGCAAGCCTCCAGAGCATGAGGTTCCTCCATTAAAACAGAACAAAACTGGTATAGATTCACAAGAATCAGCAAACCCTGAGGCTTCCAAAGATGCACCTAAAGTGGGTGGATCTACTTGTCCACTCTGTAAGGTGGAGCTGAACATGGACTCTAAAGATCCTCCTAACTTCAACGCCTGCACAGACTGTAAAATCTTTGTCTGCAACAAGTGTGGATTTAGTCCGACTCCTAACGTTACTAAGGTATTTATATATATGTATATAGAAGTAGATTCTCAGTCACCCAGGACATTGCAAAAAATTAAAAAATAAACATACTGGACATATATTCTGTAGTTGAATAGGTTTCTTCATTGAGGACTTGTCCCTAATGGAAAACAGAACAGCTTTAACTACAGAATAGATCCTAGTAGTGTGCTGGTGAAGATTCTCAGTCGTCCAGGACATGATAAAATCAAAAAAGGCGTTCAATACAGGATCAACTGGACTTTATTTGTTGCAGAAAACGTTTCGACTTCTGTCCAGAAGTCTTTTTCAATTCTGAATGAATGGAAGCTGTGAGAACGAGAAGTTTTATACAAGCCACGCACCAACATATGAAATTGGAAACTGAAATAACACCACAAAATACCTAACATGCCCATTCTATTTAAATTGACAAAACAACACATCACACCTGGGGGTTTGTAACACATACATGTAAATTGAAAGATCACACCTTAACAGTAGGAGGTTCCCTTGAGGTCTCTGGTAGAAGACACAAAACTGTATGTAAATTGACAAAAAACAGGACAGAAGTCGAAACGTTTTCTGCAACAAATAAAGTCCAGTTGATCCTGTATTGAACGCCTTTTTTGATCCTAGTAGTTTATTTTTTCCTTATTTTTATATGTATTTATTCATTTTTAGACAAGGTAAACATACTACACAATAACTCTGTTGTGGCGTTATCACAGTTAATCTAACAAAACATTCTGGTGGCTTTGAGAGAAAGATCAGCTGAGAGACTGGACGTTGACTTAAAGTGGCTAACAAACTACTAGCATGATGTAGTCAGCATGTTTTACGCCTTGTATTTGTACCATTATTCACATATCTGAAACTAACAGGAAATCTGCTATAACTAGCCATTTTCATTGTTGGCAAAAATTTACGGTAAATAAAATTTAGTTTTATTTTAGTTTTGGTCAAAGCCT
>JBBPBX010028649.1:8825-19157 GCA_038048925.1 Garcialebias charrua
TGCACAATGACTGATGGACATGGGCACCAGTGACCCTCTTGGCCTGAAAAGGAAGAATTGGCCAAAGATGATGGATGGATGGGCGGCATGGTAGGACACTGATAGAAGCTGTCACTTTTCTGCAAGAAAGTTACAGTACCTCCACCCTGTCTGGAGCCTTTCTGTTTGAGGTTTGTTTGCATGATTTTCCCCTTGCACATGTGCAGTAGCGGCTGGTATCAATGGACTAGGAGGGCTAAGCCCTCCCTTCTGGCATTTACAAATAATAGTTTAAAATAAACAACTTCAAAATAACAATTTTAAAGAAAATACATTTTAGAAATAATGTCACATTTAGTTAAATTTACAACAAAACTGGTGTCAAACCACCTGGTGAAAACCTCAGCGTTATTCCAAAGGGCTAAATTTTCACAGCCTCGTTCTCCATTACTGTTCCTTCATGGCTCAGAATGATTGACAGACGTCTAGCCACACCCCTCATACTGCGGCTCATTGGGGCTAATTCTGGTCAGCCCAGGGTCCGTCCATAGCCACAGAATTCATCCAATGAGGATGGACTACAATAACGTGCCTTGAGTGTGAGTGTATGTGGGTGTTGTTTTGGTGTAGACTGGAAGAGATGGCAGCAATATTAACTTAAACGAGGTGGATTATTTAGTCAATAACCCCTTTTCCTTGATGTTTATTGAGGAAAAACTGGAGGTGAAGAGGCTGGGGCCAGACAGACCTGAGAATATTCAAATCCAGCAAAGAGAAAACCGTGTTGAACTTGGCTGGATATTAATTCAGCTAGGTCCAAATGTAATATTAAAGCTCCACTGACATGTTCTTTTAACTTTTCAAAAAATGGCACAACATATATAAATATTAAGATAGACCTCTGACCGTTTTTGCTAAAATAATGTTAAATGAATGAAAATTTCTCTCAAAATAGTTTAAAATTAGCGCCGTTTATTTAGACCGTAAATCCGGATCTTCCGGTCACGTGTCAGCATTCCTGTTTGTGACGTCACGTCCGATACTGAACTCTGCTCAAACGACAAAAATATAGACGCATCCGTCGAATTTAGCCATTTAAAACTACATTATAGCGATTTGGCTTCGCTATAATGTAGTTTTAAATGGCTAAATTCGACGGATGCGTCTATATTTTTGTCGTTTGAGCAGAGTTCAGTATCGGACGTGACGTCACAAACAGGAATGCTGACACGTGACCGGAAGATCCGGATTTACGGTCTAAAAAAACGGCGCTAATTTTAAACTATTTTGAGAGAAATTTTCATTCATTTAACATTATTTTAGCAAAAACGGTCAGAGGTCTATCTTAATATTTATATATGTTGTGCCATTTTTTGAAAAGTTAAAAGAACATGTCAGTGGAGCTTTAACCTGTCAGTTCGTTTTTCTTCTTATAATTCACTGCATTGTTTTTAATGATGACCAGAAGACAAATGTTGAACTGAATGCTGTTTAGTCTGCATAAAAACGTCCACTGGTCATTGTAATGTATACAGCAGTGTTCATGCATGTATATTACAGACTGCCAGTGAATGCACCGGAGTGTGTGTGTGATGCAAGTGCGCAGATACGGGACAGAGAGCAGAAAGTGCAGAGAACAGTGCTGTATGAGAGAGTGTCTCGTGTGATTTAAACAATAAAGTGACGTCTGCTCCAAACCAGCATGTTCATTAAGCGTGCAAAGAAACATCACATTGGCGACGAGGATGGGATTGAAAACGGCAGAAAAAAAAGAAGAAAAAAGGCAGATGGCAGCTCCACGCCGAGAAGCTAAGTACAAGCTAGCAGTTAGCTATTCAGCTAATACCAGTCAGTGACACGTGTCAGAGTGAACCATGTCACTTGCAACTACACATGCACTTCAACCGTTTGATATTGAAACAGAACCCAGTTCATTTGGACCTCGCTGGACAAAATGCATACAGAGGTTTGAGAACTACACTGCTGCTTTCAACATTTCTGGTGACGCACGGCTGAAAGCTCTACTGTTACACCTAGCAGGTGAACGTGTGTATGATATTTACGGCATGCTAGCAGCGAGCACAGACAAGTATGCTGATGTAAAATCTAAGCTGGACACGTATTTTACACCAAAGAAAAACGTCCTGTACGAAGTATGTTTCTTCAGGAATGCTGTACAACATCCAAGTGAAAGCCTAGACACATATTGCACACAGCTTCGCATGCTTGCAAAACACTGTGGATTTACTGATGTGGATCTAGAAATTAAAGGACAATTAATTCAGAGTTGTACGTCGTCCAGGCTCTGCAGACGAGCGCTGAGAGAGCCTGACATGTGTCTACAGGATCTTCTAGAGTACGGGAGATCAACGGAACTATCCGAGCAGCACGCAACAGGCATGGAACAAGGAGCAGCGGCGTCTGTGAACGCCATACAGCCAAAAGCTCAACTAAACAACGCTTATAAAGCCACAGCTACCAACAAACCAAACAATCAGTGCAGAAGCTGTGGAGGAAAATATCCACATGAAGGGTACTGCCCAGCACGAGGAAAGGACTGCAAAGCCTGCGGTAAGCTAAACCATTTTGCCAGACAATGTCGATCGAAACAAAAACCTCCTGTCCAAAGCTATGACACAAAGCCCAAAGTGTACCATAAACATGACAAAACCTCTAAGAAAGTGTTCTCAATCACCAGCTCAGCACAAGGTGACAGAAGGGATTCATCTAGCAGTGGCAATGATTATGTGTTTGTCACGACTAGCGTAGACAAAACCAAGATGCCAATGTCTCGTATTAAACTAGGAGGCATTGAGATCTCAGTTATACTGGATTCAGGTGCCACGGTGAACATCATCAGTGAGTCTGCATTAGACCTGCTATCGCCACAACCGCAATTAGTCCCACCTGATACTGAAGTTTTTTCATATGGCTGTTCTACCCCGCTACAACTAGCTGGCGTGTTTGTCTGTGAAGCAGAAGCAAACAATAAAAAGACTAAATGTAAGTTCTATGTGAAAACAGGCAAAGGCTGTTCTCTGTTAGGGTATGACACAGCTAATCAGTTAGGCCTCATCAAAGTAGTGAACAGTGTCTCAGATACACCAAGACCCACAGTGGCAGACAGGCTTGTAGAGAGTTTCCCAGAACTTTTCGAAGGCATAGGCATGCTAAAGGACTTTCAAGTGAAACTCCACATAGACACTAATGTTCAGCCCACATGTCAGCCACACAGACGTGTTCCATTTCACATTCGTCAGAGAGTAGAACATGAACTCCAAAAGTTAGAAGACAACAATATAGTCGAGACAGTGACTGGGCCTACACCTTGAGTCTCCCCAATTGTGACTCCACCCAAACCCAAAAGACCGAATGAAGTCAGAATTTGCGTAGACATGAGACAAGCTAACACTGCCATCCAATGTGAACGTCATCTTACTCCCACTATGGACGATGTCATCCATGAGTTGAACGGAGCGACGGTCTTCTCCAAGCTAGACCTAAGAGCTGGCTACCATCAGCTAGAACTCCATCCTGACAGCCGATACATCACAACATTCAGCAGGCAAAAAGGTCTGAGGAGGTACAAGCGTCTGAATTTTGGCATATCATCAGCGGCAGGTTTTTCAAAATGCCATCTGCCAGGCTCTACAAGGAATTGAAGGTGTGAAAAAACCTCAGCGATGACATCATTATGCATGGAAAGACACAAGCAGATCATGACCACAGCCTCACAATGGTGTTCCAGAGGCTCAAGGAGAAAGGTCTCAGACTTAACAAAGATAAGTGTGAATTCAACAAATCTAGGCTGGAATTTTTCGGATTCGTCTTCCAAGCCGGTGGCACACTTACACAGCAAGCGCCTCACTCGGAAAGCCCTCTGCATGGCAGGTGATTCCACACACCCACTACACAGCTGCTTCAGACCGCTGCCATCAGGGAGGAGACTGAGAAGTCTCCAGGCTCGAACCAGCAGACTGAGAGACAGCTCTGTTCATCAGGCAGTCAGGATGCTAAACACTCTGCCTGCTCTGCCTCCCCTCCCATTTGAACTGCCTTAACACAAAAAACTTTCTCACACATTACCACACAACACAAAGATTTTAACACTGGACTCTGTGTCATCAAACGGGTTATTCACTAAACTCTCGGTCATGTGCTCATTCAGTTTGCACTACTTCTCATATTTGCACTAATGTTTGTATTACATTACTGCCTATAGTCATACTACTGTTTACATTCACTGTTTACATTTATTATACTGTTTACATTTATTACTACTGTTTACATTTATTACTACTGTTTACATTTACACTACTTTTATATCTACACTACTGCTGATACATATACAGTATTCTCTGACAAGCCTTATTCTTTTCGACCGAGCATACTCTACCTCCTCATGATTCTACTTTTGATCTTAGTTGATATTGTTATTGATTTTACTTTTTTTTTACTTATTTTATTGACATTTAATTCTGTTGCACCTTGTAGCACTTTGAGATTTTCATTAATGAAATGTGCGTTATAAATTGAATTCATTATTATTATTATTATTATTATTATTAAGGATGCCCAATGTGCCTTACTGCATATGCCACTTTTGCCTCTATACCAACATCAACTACTACCTCATACATATACTGTGTACATTAACTCATATGCTGCTTTGCCACTCTTTGCAAATGTCAATGCTAGAACCTTCAGTTTATTTTATAGATATACTTTTTATACTTTTTTATACTACTATGCAAAAACTCAGGACAGTATTACACTTTTATTATTTCATTTTATGCTTATGTTCATTAAATTTTTAGTGTTTTAGTGTTGGTGTAAATTTTCATACTTTTATACTACTATGCAAAAACTCAGGACAGTGTTACACTTTTACTATTTTAGGCTTATGTTTATTAAATGTTTCAGTGTTTGAGTGTTTAAATGGTTACTGTTGCACCGAGGGACTGAGAGAAATGCAATTTCAATCCTGTGTATGTCCTGTACATATTGCAGTTCTGACAATAAAGTTGACTTTGACTTTGACTTTGACTTTGATATCTGCTGACCCAAAGAAGGTTGCTGCAATCAAGGAAGCTAACGCGCCGGAAAACCCCACTGAGGTGAGAAGCCTGTTTGGCATGGCGACATATTGCTCACGTTTCATTAAAGACTTTGCTTCAATTTCAGCACCACTTAGAGAGCTGTCCAAGAAAGGTACACAATGGTGTTGGGGTCCAATCCAAGCAAAATCCCTACAAGACTTGAAAGACAGTTTAACCAGTGAGACTGTGATGTCATACTTTGATCCTACCAAAGACACAGAACTCGTCGTGGACGCAAGCCCTGTTGGTCTAGGAGCTATTCTTTATCAACTTGGAAAAGAGAGAGAAAGATACACTATAGCATACGCTAGTCTTGCTCTAAGTGGCGTTGAGAGACGCTACTCGCAGACAGAAGGAGAAGCATTGGCAATAGTATGGAGCTGTGAACATTTCCACCTGTATCTGTATGGACACCCTTTCACTTTGGTTACAGACCACAAAGCGCTGGAAGTAATATGGAACAACCCTAGTTCAAAACCACCTGCAAGAATCGAACGATGGGGACTAAAGGGCGAGATACACTCGAGCGTTCTCACGATACGCCTATACGCAACGTACGTACGCCAAGGCAAAAGCGTAGCCCCGCGTAGCCCCTCAGGGCATGTACGCGCAAAGCTTTTTTTTTACGTCCGCGTGCGCGATGCGCGGTGTCTGACCATAAACTTCCCCGGCGCCGGACTGTTTTGTATGTTACACAAATGAAATAAATTCCCCTTCTTTATCGCTGATCGGGCCTTTTCTTTTGTTTTTTTGCCTAAAGTCAAGTAATCACTTCTTCCTCCGTTCACTCCATGAATGAAATGAATGAATTCAGGTCCTACCTGGGTGCGCAATGTTTTAAATATCCCTGGTGGGCTGTGTGCTGCAGGAAAAGCACTCCCTGTTATTATTTTTATTTCTGAGAGAACTTTTTATAACATATATAGTAGAAACACCGCATGAACACCGCCGCGGTCTTCAGCGAGCTACATGAGCTGACTGAAAGCTGTCAATCATTTCAGTAGGCGTGTCAGCAAGTGACCAATCAGCGAGCTCAGTTGAGTCCCCTCCGTGCGCAGCTGCTCATATTACAACAAGGAGAACGCGAGCGTTTGAAAGCTGATAGTTTCTGAAGTATAGCAGCAAAACACATGCGCACAAAATGCGCACGTAGAGTGGCGTACCTGAGGACGCTCAGGTGTATTTCAGGCTTAAGGCTTCAACCATACGATCTTCGAGTAGTCTACAGGAAAGGAACAGATAACCCAGCCGACTACATGTCCAGGCATCCGATCCCCATACAGACTGGAAACCACACAAGAGCAACAAAGGTAGCTGAAGAGTATGTTAACTTCCTAGCACAACATGACACACCCAAAGCCATGACTTTAGCTGACATAAAAGAGGTAACCCTCACAGACAGAGTCCTACTAAAGGTTGTTGCACACTTAAGAGACAACACCTGGCACCAAGTCAAGGACGACTCACAAGACATCAACATTCTACAAAAGTACAAGCAAATCTGCAATGAGCTGACTGTGTCACACACGGACAACATTCTTCTTCGAGGCACTAGACTCGTCATCCCCTCAAGTCTGGAAGACAGAGTACTACAATTAGCCCACGAGGGACACCAAGGAATTGTCAAGACAAAGACATTGCTCAGGTCAAAAGTATGGTTCCCCAACATGGACCAAAAAGCAGACTTTGTAGTTAAGAACTGTTTAGCCTGCCAAGCAAACACACCAGTAACTCACTTTGAGCCCCTTCAAATGTCAAAACTACCAGAATCACCATGGCACACAATCAGCGCAGATTTCTATGGCCCACTACCAACTGGTGAGTACTTGCTGGTCATAGTGGATGAGTACACCCGCTACCCAATAGTTGAGGCCGTTAGGTCTATTTCAGCAAACACTGTTACTCCTGTGCTGGACAAGATATTTTCAATGTTTGGAATTCCCAGATGTCTCAAAACAGACAATGGACCTCCCTTCAACGGTGAACATTTTTCAAAGTTTCTGACAGACATGGGTTGCCAACACAGGAAGATAACACCTCTATGGCCTCAAGCAAACGGAACAGCAGAGCGTTTCATGCGTACATTGGGAAAGGCAGTCAGAGTGTCACACTGCCAAGGTACTGCATGGCAACAGACATTAAACACATTTCTCCGTGAGTATCGCTCTACTCCACATAGCACCACCGAAGCATCTCCAGCAGAGCTCATGTTCCAGCGGAAGATCTATACAAAGATTCCGATCTTCTCTAACGTTGTGGAAAACACCAGTGACCACGTGATCAGAAGCTGAGACTGGACTGCAAAGGAAAAGATTAAACTTAATGCGGACGTACGTCATGGTGCCAAGCCTAACGCTCTTCAAATTGGCGACACCGTACTGTACCGACAACCGAAACACAGCAAACTGACAACACCCTACAACAGTGACCCCCACACGGTAACCCACCGTAAAGGCTCCATGGTTACCGCCAGCAACAATGGACATTCAATCACAAGAAACTCCTCCTTCTTCAAAAAGATCAGTGCCAGTGTACAACAGTCTTCACCTGATTCTGAAGATGAAGATGTAGACATTACTGTTCCACCACCACGGGTTCAGCCTAAGAGACACCGAAGATGTTCATCATACTTAAATACTTATGAGCTAGGCTGAAAGATAAGGACAAGAACTTAATTAATGTTTTGTTTCAACAGTTTGTGTTAAACAGCAATTAGAGGCTGATCTACGTATTGGCTTAACAGTTCACACTGAATGTCAGTGCTATCATTGTGTTGATTTTGTTTGGGAACAGTGATATTATCTTGTCATTGAGTTTTGAGGTGTCTCAGCACTGTCTGTCATTTTGTTAGTGCAGAAGTTCAGTGAAGTCAGTTTTTTTGCTTAGACTAATGTCGTTATAAATGAAAGTTAACTGTCTGACATTTTTGTTAATGCAGAAGTTCAGTGTAGTCAGTTTTTGCTTTAGAGAAAACTAATGTCGTTATAAAGGAAAAGTTATTTGCAAAAAAAAAAAAAGGAGTGATGTAATGTATACAGCAGTGTTCATTCATGTATATTACAGACTGCCAGTGAATGCACCGGAGTGTGTGTGTGACGCAAGCGCGCAGATATGGGACAGAGAGCAGAAAGTGCAGCGAACAGAGTAGTAAAGGCTTGTGCTGTATGAGATAGTGTCTCGTGTGATTTAAACAATAAAGTGACGTCTGCTCCAAACCAGCATGTTCATTAAGCGTGCAGAGAAACATCACAGTCATAATCTGGGCTCATCGCAGCGGCACCTCGTGCGCATTGTCCCATTGAATGGACCTGCTGTACAATACACCTGTAACAAACCCTTGTCTAAACGGGAGCTTATACATACCGGTACACAAGATAGTCTTTATTTAGTCTTTATTTATTTATTTTGTTATATTTTTTAACTGCACTTAAAGCAGGGTCAATGGTCATTTAGTTGATTTGTCACAAAAAAACATTTCACTGTGGGCTCTGCTTTAAAATGAACATCTTTAAAGGTGAAAAATATATAAAAATCAATAACGTAGAACCCATAAAAGTATAAAACCTTACAATAAACTAAATATCTGAAACAACATAGTTTTTAAGCATTCTAACATCTACTAATGTACTTCCGATATTTGTTTTCTTAATTTAAATTTCAAAAAATCTGTCCATATGAGAAGCAGAAATTTGAATGAAAAGACTGAGATATACACCGTATCGCCGTTACTGTTGGTGCAGTTTTTAAAGCACTAAAAAGCTCAAAGTATGCACATATGTCATTGTCTGTGCAATTTTTGTTTGTCTACTGTACATGTTTAGACCAAAACAGACTTTTACAAACTTTTTCTTAGGTAATACTCTTCATTTTCTTTTACCAGACGCAACACAACTCTTCATGTAAGTTAGAACAGGGCCTGAGAATGCTTAAAATTAAATTAACATTTAAATACAGCTAATTGTTTATTTCTTGACCCTATTAATCGAGGGTTACAATTAGTTGTTCTCAAGCTTTTTATAACGTCTCACCCAGACCCGGCTGCAGAAACAATTCAAAGGGAGGGCATTCTATTTTTTCAAGGGGGCATATTTTTTTCAGCAAAAATTTCATTTGCTTCAAGTTGAACAACAGCTCTGTGACCACTCCTAATACTGTACAGTGCTGTGAAGAAACAATCTCAATAAAATCACAAAATCAACAAAAAAAAGAAAAGAATTCATGCTAGCTGAGCTGACGATATAACAATCGGTCTTTTGCAGACACGTGACTTTTAGCCATCAAGTGATCTGGGCAACTTCACACTCTGCAAAAACCTGTTACAGCACCAACTCTCAGCATCACACCACAGTTATGCAATATTAATGTTATGCAGACAGTATATCAAATAAACAAAATACTGTACATTTATTATCTGCACAGCCATAAGTTATTTTGGTAGTGACTTTGAACAAATGACTGCGTTGATAACAATGGAATTTGCAAAAATACAAACCTGGTTTAAACTAAACAAGCTATCATTGAATCTTGGAAAAACCAATTACATGTTATTTAGTAATACAAAAAAGAACATGGATTTTTTTTCTAAAAATTGATGGAGTGGAAGTAAAGAGAGTAAATGAGGTGAAGTTTTTGGGTGTGGTAATTGATGACAAACTGTCGTGGAAACAGCCCATCACTTCGGTAAAAATTAAGTTAGCCAGATCTAATGCACTACTGTATAAAGTTAAAGAATTTTTGAATGAGACAGATTTGTATTTGTTATATAATACAATTTTTGTTCCACATTTAATTTATTGTGTTGAAGTTTGGGGGAAGGCATTAATTAAAACTATAACAAAGCCTGTTTTTATTTTACAGAAAAGAGCTGTGAGAATTATTTTAGGAAAACCTTATTGCCATCCATCCAATATATTATTTAACCAACTTAAGTTATTGAAATTTTATGATTTGGTGGATTATAATATTTCATCATGTACAGTATAGAGCTCAAAACAACTTACTGCCTCGAAATGTTCAAATTTTTTTTTTGTCAAAAGAAGGTCTTGTTATAGTCTTAAGGGAACTGAGATTTTTGCAAAACCTCAGTACAGTACTGTATAGAACCAGTTTGAAGGGTCGGACTGTTTCGATACAGGGAATTGACTTATGGAACAATTTGGATAACAATGTTAAATATGCTAAATATATGCTTGTGTTTAACACTGGAAATCCCAGGATATTTAAATCAGTACAATCATTACCAGAGCCCAGCCAA
>JBBPBX010028649.1:22442-36414 GCA_038048925.1 Garcialebias charrua
TATATATACTATATATATACTATATATATATATTTATATATTTATATACACGATCCTGTGTACATACTCTCGTTTTCATCACATGTACTACATGTGGTGCAAATGACGATAAAGACTCTCTGACTCTCTGACTCTGATGTATAAATATGCCCCCAAGGCCTCATCCACACCAACAGAATGGCCTCATATACATACCAATGGCTGCAAAAATGCTAATTCAATGAGCCATTTGACTAACTCCCATGGGAACTATAGTTAGAATATCCAAATGGCTCACATGTGGTAGTGCTAGTGTTAAAAAAATGATCAAATCTAAGTTGTAAACAAAATACAAAAATATTTAGTTAAATCCATTCTATTAGTAATTTTTCTAGTCAACAAATGAAGTTTTTTGTTAAATTACTTGAAAAACATTGCTTTAATTTTTAGTTGTTTTTTTAAGTTGTTTGGATTGAGTTTGCTTTAGTATTTTTTGTTTTTTGAGGGGAAAAAAGGGGCAGATACTAAAAGATTATTTCTTCTCTCTGCCTCCTTTCATTTTATGTCTTTTATATTGCACACTGTATGTTTAAACATTGTTTTTTTTATTGATGTAAAATGAATAAATTTAATAAAATAAAATAAAGTTTATATTGGACTGCTCATTTCACAGAAAGCACAGTGGTTAGCTCAAAATCTTCCTCATTTAGCTTTAAAAAAAAGTCAGTTGACTTCAGTGCTTACGTTTCCAACTGAAATGGATGGTGCCGCTTCCTGTCTGCTCTCATTTATTCCACTGTGAGTGTCATTTGTTGTCCTCTTGTTTTGTTGGAAAAAAGTCCGAATATAATATCCATGATACACGGACAATGGTGAGCGTGGCTTTCTGTTTGAAAACAGCTACCGTAGTTTGTGCATTCAGTCAGTGACCCGCCCCCCTCGAACTGTAGTTGGCTAGAATGTTGCCTTGGCTTCATTGATTGGTTGAATTGTATGACTGACAAACAAAGATAGGAAAAATAGAAAGATGTACACTCAGAGATTAAAAACAAACAAAAAACTTCCCGTCGTCCAGTCAGGGGGGGCACAGCTGACTCTGTGGGGGGGCAATGTCCCTCAATGCCCGCCCATGCCGCCGGGCCTGGTCTCACCTCAGAAAATACTATAATATCTAAGTGTTGCAAGTGAGGAGGAGTGGTGGCGCAGAGGTTAGAGAAGGTGAGCTTGTGATCGGAAGATCGCTGGTTCAAGCCCCGGTACCGACAACATCAAAAATGTGGGTGGGATAAGTGAAGCAGTCACACCTGTCTCCACCCTGATATGCCCCAATCTGGGCCCTTGAGCAAGGCCCTTAAGGCACCCTAGATAGCAGCTCTCTGCTCCACACAGAGGGCTGTGGTAGCTCGGTGGTCTGTGGTTGTGTAAGGAAGGGCATCCGGTGTAAAAACAATTGCCAAATCTTCGTGCGACTTAGTTGGCTATGGCGACCCCTGATGAAGGGAGAATCCGAAAGAAAAAAAAAATCTAAGTGTTGCAAGTTAGTTGTATATTAAATGTTTTAAAACAGTAGAACCATACAAGCTTATATAGTTATCTGAAATACTGTTAAAAAACTTGCCAAACCACTAATCCTAACCCTGCTTTAAAATATGATGGTTCCATACATATGCAGAGAACGATCTCTCAGACACTGTCATATTGGCTTTTTTTCATTCATTCAACCTTTTTTTTATACAGGTTAGTCTCACTGAAGCCACTTAGAGAGGTCAAGGTAGAGAGCTTCAGATATGTTTGCAAGATATTCCAGAAAACAGGAGCGGAGTAGGATAAGGCCCTTTTGCCTAGTTCAGTCTGCGGGACACTGCATGTAATCATGTCCTGAGAGCGCACACTGTAGCTGTATTCATGCAGAGACATGCAGGAGGAGATGTATGAAGGCAACAGACCAAGAAGTGATGAAGATGAAAATGTACCAGTGAGAGAGTCTGTATGAAGTTAATGATGACCAGTTAACCAGTGAATACAGGGTGCAGTGGTGGGTATGGTAGTTACATCCAGTTATGAATCTTTACGCTTATGATAGACATAATCTAACATCTGCAGGGTGCTTGTAGGGGTGTTCATGTCTGCAGCTTTACTTTTGTCCCACAACATTTAAATATCAGAGTCAGAGAGTCAGAGAGTCTTTATTGTCATTTGCACCGCATGTGGTACATGAGATGAAAACGAGATTATGTACACGAGGTCCCAGTTACATCCAACAACAAATGAAAGAGAAAAACAGTAATAACATCTAGAACTAACTAAGAAAAACATCAACTAGTAATACACAGCAGCACGAACATGAGTTTGTATGAGCAGATGGTCACAGATGAACACAGATGAATACAGCAACAAGAAAACAGATCAGCATCAGTATGATGTGATATTTTGCAGTGTTTATTTTTTATTTTATTTTTATTTATTCATGAGTCTAACAGCCTCAGGGTAGAAGCTGTTCCTCAGTCTAGTGGTTCTACACTTGATGCTCCTCAACCTCCGTCCTGAGGGGAGTGGGGCAAAGAGTGAGTGTGCTGGGTGAGTGAGGTCTTTCATGATGCAGGTGGCTCTTTTCCTGCATCTGGAGGTGTAAATGTCTGTGATGGTGGGGAGACTGACTCCAACAGACTTCTGTGCAGCCTTCACCACTCTCTGCAGAGCTTTCCTCTCTTCAACTGTGCAGCCTCCATGCCACACGTTGATGCTGGAGCACAGGATGCTCTCCACTGCACACCTGTAGAAGGAGGTGAGGACTGGGCTGCTCAGACCAGCTCGTCTCAGCCGTCTGAGGAAGTAGAGTCTCTGATGACCTTTCTTGATCAGGCTGGTGGTGTTGTTGCTCCAGCTGAGGTTATCATTCATGTGTACACCCAAGTATTTGTAGCTGGAGACCACTTCCACTGCAGACCCACCTATTTTCAGTGGGGCATGGGTGTGTTTGTTCCTTCTGAAGTCCACAATCATCTCCTTTGTCTTCTTCACAT
Source organism: Garcialebias charrua (assembly GCA_038048925.1). Lineage (NCBI taxonomy): Eukaryota > Metazoa > Chordata > Actinopteri > Cyprinodontiformes > Rivulidae > Garcialebias > Garcialebias charrua. The sequence goes on from JBBPBX010028649.1 coordinate 25,445, forward strand.
TCATGTGAAGATTATTCTCTTTGCACCAGCTCTCCAGGTGTTCCACCTCCTGTCTGTAGCTGGACTCATCATTGTTTGTAATGCATCCCACCACCGCTGTATCATCTGCAAACTTAACAATATGACAGCCTGGAAGTGTGGCTGTACAATCATATGTGAGCAGAGTGAACAGAAGGGGGCTCAGCACACATCCCTGAGGAGAGCCAGTGCTGAGGGTTATGGTGGAGGAGGAGAAGTTGTGGATCTTCACGGACTGTGGTCTATCTGTTAAGAAGTCTAGTATCCAGTTACAAATAGAGGGGCTTAGTCCAAGTGTAGATAGTTTGTCTATCAGAGTTTGGGGGATCATGGTGTTGAAGGCAGATGTGAAGTCCACAAAGAGCAGACGCACGTATGAGTCTTTCTGATCCAGGTGGGTGAGAGCAGTGTGGACCACGGAAGAAATGGCGTCCTCTGTTGATCGGTTCTCACGGTATGCGTATTGATGAGGGTCCTCATTGATGTTGACGGTTGCCTTGATGTGGGACATGACCAGTTTCTCAAAACATTTAGCGACTATCGGGGTGAGGGCCACCGGTCTATAGTCATTCAGACCAGTCACTGTGGAGCTCTTTGGGACTGGGATGATGGTCGCGGTCTTCAGGCAGGTGGGAACTAACTCCAGTGCAAGTGAGGTGGTGAAGATGTCAGCCAGCACCTCACAGAGCTGGTCCGCACATTCCTTCAGAACTTTCCCTGGGATGTTGTCTGGTCCGGTTGCTTTATGAGGATTAATCTTTCTGAGACTGCCTCTCACTTCTGCTGCGGACACCCTGAGATGCTCTTCATCTGGTGATGAGGTGAGTCTGGTGCTAGCAGGTCTGTTTGGATCATCAAAACGTGCATAAAACTTATTGAGGGCATCAGGCAGAGATGGGTCCCTGGGGCATTGTTTGTTTTTGCCTTTGTAATCTGTTATGCATTTAATACCCTTCCACATGCTCCGTGGGTCTTGTGAGGTGAACTGTCCCTCGATCCTCTGTGCATACGTGGCCTTGGCCTTCTTAATGCCATCCTTCAGTTCATTCCTGCTCTTTCTCAGTTCCACTTTATCTCCTGACTTGAATGCAGTGTCTCTGGCTGCTAGTAAGGCGTGAACTTCTTTATTTAACCAGGGTTTCCGGTTCGGGTAGGATTTCACATATTTTTTTATGGAAACATTCTCAGAGCATGTACTGATGTAACCCAGGACTGAGGAAGCGTACAGTTCCATGTCCACTGAACTTCCATCAGTGGCCGCTTCCCTGAAAACAGACCAGTTTGTCCTATATATACTTTGTAAATGTAAGATAACCTGAAAAAAAGGTCCTTCCTAAATGTCTTCTTAGTTCCAGGAAATGGATCATGAGTACTTGTTCCGCAGTTTGAAAATCAGGGACTTTAATCAATGTACATGTACGGTTCACAGTAAGTCTGTGGAACTTGTTTGTGTCATAGCTCGCCCCTGGATCCCCCTCAGTTTCTGTTTATTTCATTATGTTCGGTCCTGCACTGCCTATCACCTATCTTCAGCTCCTGTCACACCCACTCAGCAATCTGCACTCATCTGTTGCAACCTGTCTGGTCCTCTGGTCCTGACAACATACCTGGTCGTGTGCTGAAAGACTGTGCAGGGGAACTCGCAGCGGTCTTCACGGACATCTTTAACATCTCACTAAGCCAGGCCATCGTCCCCACCTGTTTCAAAGCCACCACCATCATCCCTGTCCCAAAGAAGGCAACGCCCGCATGCCTCAATGACTATCGCCCAGTAGCACTCACCCCCATCCTGATGAAGTGCTTTGAACGGCTAGTCATGAAAAGCATCACATCTGTCCTCCCTGCCTCCCTGGATCCCTTCCAATTTGCATACCGACCTAATCGCTCAACCGACGATGCCATCTCCTCTGCCCTCCACACAGCTCTCACACATCTGGACACGAAGGACTCTTATGTTAGAATGCTGTTCATCGACTTCAGCTCGGCATTCAACACCATCATCCCCCAACAGCTCATCCATAAACTGGACAGTCTGGGGCTGAACACCTCAATGTGTAACTGGCTGCTAGACTTCCTGACCGGGAGACCACAGACAGTACGGATCGGGAGTAACACATCTAGCACCATCACATTGAACACAGGGGCCCCACAAGGATGTGTGCTGAGCCCCCTTCTATTCACCCTGCTAACACACGACTGCACACCATCGTACAGCTCCAACCACTTCATCAAGTTTGCGGACGACACAACAGTGGTAGGTCTCATCAGCAACAACGATGAGACGGACTACAGGAACGAGGTGAGCCGCTTGGCCTTGTGGTGCGGACACAACAATCTCACTCTCAACGTGGAGAAGACAAAGGAGATTGTCGTGGACTTCAGGAAGAGGGATGCACAACATGCCCCTCTGACCATCAACAGCACCGCAGTGGAGAGAGTGGACAGCACCAAGTTCCTGGGAGTGCACGTCTCAAAGGACCTGTCCTGGAGCAGGAACACTGCAGCACTGGCGAAGAAGGCTCACCAGCGCCTCTACTTTCTCCGCAAGCTGAAAAGGGCTGGAGCTTCAACCTCCATCATGTGCACCTTCTACAGAGGTGCCATAGAAAGTGTCCTGACCAGCTGCATCACTGTGTGGTTTGGTGCATGCACTGCATCCTGCCGCAAGAGCCTCCAGCGCATCGTGAAAGCAGCTGAGAAGATCGTCGGCACCTCCTTGCCCTCACTGCAGGACTTACACAGCAAACGCCTCACTCGGAAAGCCCACCGCATGGCAGGTGATCCCACACACCCACTACACAGCCGCTTTAGACTGCTGCCATCAGGGAGGAGACTGAGGAGTCTCCAGGCTCGTACCAGCAGACTGAGAGACAGCTCTGTTCATCAGGCAGTCAGAATGCTAAACACTCTGCCTGCTCTGCCTCCCCTCCCATTTGAACTGCCTTAACACAAAAAACTTTCTCACACATTACCACTCAACACAAAGTTTTTAACACTGGACTCTGTGTCATCAAACGGGTTATTCACTAAACTCTCGGTCATGTGTTCATTCAGTTTGCACTACTTCTCATATTTGCACTAATGTTTGTATTACATTACTGCCTATAGTCATACTACTGTTTACATTCACTGTTTACATTTATTAATACTGTTTACATTTATTACTACTGCTTTACATTTATTACTACTGTTTACATTTACACTACTTTTATCTACACTACTGCAGATACATATACAGCATTCTCTGACTAGCCTTATCTAAGGATGCCAAATGTGCCTTATGTGCCTCACTGCATATGCCACTTTGCCTCTATACCAACATCAACTACCTCATACATATACTGTGTACATTAACTTATATGCTGCTGTGCCACTCTTTGCAAATGTCAACGCTAGAAACTTCAGTTTATTTTATAGATTTACGTTTTTATACTTTTCATACTACTATGCAAAAACTCAGGACAGTATTACACTTTTATTATTTCATTTTATGCTTATGTTCATTGGGTGTTTGGTGTTTTAGGGGTGTTTGGTGTTTCAGTGTTGGTGTAAATTTTCATACTTTTATACTATTATGAAAAAACTCAGGACAGTGTTACACTTTTTTACTATTTTATGCTTATGTGTATTAAATGTTTTAGTGTTTAGTGTTTAGATGGTTACTGTTGCACCGAGGGACTGAGAGAAACGCAATTTCGGTCCTGTGTATGTCCTGTACATATTGCAGTTCTGACAATAAAGTTGACTTTGACTTTGACTGTCTCTGCAAACACCACTCACCGGCCACACCTGTTCAGATCACTTCTTAAGCTCCCCTCTCACTTTCCTCAGTGCCAGATTATTGAAAGCTCACCAGCCAGTAAATTATCCAGCATTCTCCTCGACCTTGATTTCTGATCTTGAACTCTGCATCGTCTCCTGACTCTTCGCTTTTGCCTTGCTCCTGACTGGACACCTCTACAATTTTCTGACCATGGTTAAACGACCCTTGCTTGCTCTCTCGACCATGTTTTTTGGATCATCCTTCTCGGCACTTTTTGCTTTGCTTGTTTTTGTCTTCCTGGCTCTTGACTCCCTGCTACCGTCACTGGACCACGAGATCTGGACATCCCATCATCCTGCGTTCCTGCTGCAGATTTCTCTGCATGAGTGATTTCACCCAGTCCACAACCCCTCTTCCTGCCCTGATACCAATTGAGAAGGTTTGTGACTGTTTTAATTTAACCATCGCTTTTCAAAACTTCACGTGCAGTCACTAACCTGTCTCTCCTGTTGATAGATTGGACCACCGTCTGGACCCAAGCCTCCACCAGAAGTGGTTACAAAAATAAAACCTTTAAACTACTCCTGAGTTCTGGTGCTGTTTTTGGTCCTAAAACCGGTCCGTTACAGAATAATCTGGCCAAAATGGATCCAGCACCAGCTCAGGAGTGGCACTCTGTGTAGAGGGGACTATAATTAAATTAGAATCCAATGTACAGGACATCATTTGTGCTTTAAAGGATTATCTAAAAATTATGTTTCTCAGAGCCCTGCACACATGGCTGGAGCCCAAGCTGTCACTCAAGTAGCTCCTAAAGCTCACCTGGTACCACGCATGTCTCCTCCAGAACATTTTAGAGGTGAACCTGACCAGTGCCAGCCTTTCCTGACGCAGTGTGAGATTCAGTTTGCCCTACAACCTTCTTCATTTCCCACTGAATGTACTCGGGTGGGATATGTCATTTCCCTATTATCTGATAGAGCCAAGTCTTGGGGCACTTCAGAGTGGCAAGCTAACAGTTGGAGTTGTCACTCTTTTTCTGCCTTTGCCAAGGAACTGTGTCAAGATTTTGACACTGTTTTGCCTGAGAGAGAAGCAGGTCGTAAACTTTTTTCCTGTGAAGCAAGGAAAGAAGCAAGTGACTGAATATATTATTCAGTTTCATGCCATAGAAGCTGACAATAGTTGGAATGAGGGTGCTCTAACCAATGCATTTTTTCAAAGTCTCAATGATGGCATCAAGGACCACCTAGCCACCCAAGGCCTTGGAAGACCTGGCTACCCATGTGGATCTGCGCCTCGAGGAAAGAGCCCATGACATAGGAAGCAGACCTGTGTGGGCACCCAAACCTGGGGGTGAGTCTAGACCCATGGCTCTCGAAAGACCAGTGGCCCCTTCCACTACCTCTTTGCAGATGGTTGAACCCATGCAACTGGGCAGGAGTCATCTCACACCTGAAGAGAAGGCTCAGAGGAGGAAGCTTCACCTCTGCTTCTACTGTGGGGAAAACAGCCACATCATCTCCAGATGTCCGTTAAAAGACCAGACTTAGCAGGTGAGAGGAGATACCTGCTGAGTCAGACCAGAAACCAAACGATCTCCTCACCTTTGACTGTACCTGCTTACATCCAAGTTGTCTGTAAGAGTCCTGCTACGGTGTCAGTCTTCATTGGCAGGGGCTGACACCGAGTTTATTGATCAACAATTTGCCCTATCCTTGGGTATTGAGCTAATAAAGACCATAAGAGTCTGGCTTTGGATGGACACTCTCTCAATGACTCATGTCTTGAAACTGTGCCTGTTGCCTTGATGTTGGGAGGGAATCACAGGGAGAGAATTAAGTTTATCGTCATCAACTCTCCTCAGCTACCTGTTGTTCTTGGGGCATCCTAGCTTTGCAAACACAACCCTAAGATTAACTGGAGGAATAAGGAGATAGTGGGTTGGCCAGAGGAGTGCCTTTCCTTCTGTCTCACAAAGGCTAGCCTACCATCTATCAAATCTGAAAATATTGAGCAGACCTACCCCAACCTCTCCAGGGTCCCTACTGAGTACCATGACCTCAGGGATGTGTTCAACAAGGTGAAGGCCACTTCGTTGCCACCCCACAGACCTTATGACTGTGCCATAGAATTAATGCCTGGTACTGCTCCTCCTAGAGGCAGTTTGTACTCACTATCTGGACCCGAACAATTAAACATGCAGAATTATATCCAAGAGTCATTACTAGCTGGTATCATCAGACCCTCAGTCTCCCTAGCTGGGGCTGGTTTCTTTTTTGTAAGCAAAAAAGATGGTACTCTGAGACCCTGTATTGATTACAGAGGCCTAAAAAAATCACAATAAAGAATAAATACCCATTGCCTCTCATGTCTTCAGTTTTTGACCTCATCCAAGGATCCACAGTGTTTACAAAATTAAACTTTAGAAATGCTTATCGCCTTGTTCGTATCAGGGAAGGTGATGAGTGGAGAACAGCATTTAACACCCCTAATAGGCACTACGAGTACCTCGTGATGCCTTTTGGCTTTACCAATGCTCCAGCTGTTTTCCATGCCCTGGTCAATGATGTCCGCAGGGATATGGTAAACCAATTTTGTTTTTGTCTATTTAGATGACATTCTAATTTTTTCTAAAGATATGGAATCCCATTAACAGCATGTCAGAACTTTTCTAGTCAGATTTCTGCTAAACGACTTATATGTTAAAGCTAAGAAGTGCAAATTCCACCAATCTTCTACGTTGTTTTTGGGCTTCATAATATCCCCCAACCAAGTATTCATGGACACTAACAAGGTATCGGCGGTCTTAGAATGGCCTGTTCCCAGAGACCGTAAACGACTTCAGAGATTTCTTAGATTCGCCAACTTCTACCGAAAATTTATCAAAATATACAGTATAATTTCTGGTCCTCTTCATGCTCTAACCTCCACCAAGACCCGATTCACAAGGAATCCTGCTGCCAACTATGCTTTTCAAAAATTAAAATCCTTGTTTTCCACAGCTCCGATTATCCATGCCCTGGACCCAAATTGACCCTTCATTGTAGCGGTAGATGCCTCCAGTACTGGAGCTGGAGCAGTTCTCAGCCAGCGCAGCAGCAAGGGGAGAATACATCCCTGTGCCTTTTTCTCTAGGACCCTTACTTCTGCAGAGCAGAACTATGATGTGGGAGACCGAGAACTGCTTGCCGTTAAACTGGCTCTCGAGGAATGGAGGCATTGGCTTGAGGGAGCCAAGGAACCATTCACTGTATGGACTGACCACAAGAACCTGGAATACCTTAAGACTGCCAAGCGCCTGAACCCCAGACAAGCCAGATGGGCATTGTTTTCCTCTCGCTTTGACTTTGTTTTATCTTACAGACCCGGTACAAAGAACCAAAATCCTGATGCCCTTTCTCGGATAATGGAGGGCATTAGATCACCTAAGACAAGTTCTGAAGGGGACTTCATCCTCCCTGACACTGTGCGACTCTCTATTACCCAGCTTGAATTGGATCTACGCTGGGCCAATAGGGATCTACTGCTTCCATCTGACTGTCCCAGGGACCAGGTTTCTGTCCCAGAGAACAAGGTCAAAGAGGTACTCAAGCTCTACCATGATGACTCACATATTTTCTGCCACCCTGGTATCAATAAAACCCTCACTGTAGTCAGATCACAGTTTTGGTGGAAGACCTTATCTAAAGACGTCAAAGACTATGTAATTTCATGTCAATATTATAACCAAGCAAAGCCTTCCCACCGACCCCCAGCGGGCCTTCTCCACCCCCTTCCCATTCCCTCTCGACCATGGTCCCATATCATCATGGACTTTGTTTCCAGCTTGCCCTCCTCCTCAGGGTTCACTGTCATTCTCATTGTGGTGGATAGTTTCTCTAAAATGATCCACCTTGTTCCCCTCAACAAGCTTCCCATTGCCAAGGAGCTTAGCTTAATCATATCCAGAGAGATTTTTAGGCTGCATGGTCTCCCTAAAGACATTGTTTCCGATAGAGGCCTACAGTTTATCTCAAAATTTTGGAAAGAGTTTTGCAGTCTTCTTGGTGTGTTTTTCAGCCTCTCTTCAGGTTTCTACCCACAGTCGGCTGGACAGTCAGAGAGAGCAAACCAGGAGGTTGAGACCAAGCTGTACCTACTTTGTCAAGGGGACCCCAACAAATGGTCTGAGAATCTCCCATGGGTGGAACACGCCATGAACACATTGCCCTCGTCTCGTCTGCCTCAGGTCTGTGCCCCTTTCATGATTTTGGTTGCCAACCACCCATATTTTCTGTCTAGGAGAGGGAGGCCCAAGTACCATTGGCCGACAGGGCAGCCATCAGATGCCAGCGCATCTGGAGGAAAGCTAGGAGAGCTCTCCTAAAATCTTCTGCAGCCTATGTGAGGAAGGCTAACAAGTGGCGCTACACTCAACCTTCATATCAGGTGGGTCAGAAAGTCTGGCTGTCCACCAAGGAGCTCCCCCTATGGGTTGAGTGTCGCAAACTGGCTCCTTGTTTTGTTGGACCCTTCCCGATCAGCAAGATGATTAACCCGGTGGCTGCTCTTCTAAGGCTTCCTCCTTCACTTAAGGTGCACCCAACTTTTCATGTCTCTAGACTCAAACCATTTGTACAGCCTCGTTTCAGGCCTGCCTCCAACTCCCCTCCTCCTGCCCGATTCATTGGGGGCACCCCAGCTTACACCGTCAGGAGACTCATCCATTCCAGGTGGTGGGGTCGGGGTACCCACTACCTTGTGGACTGGGAGGGGTATGGGCCGGAGGAACGTTCTTGGGTCCCTGCCTGCCACAGAAGGGACAAGTCTCTCATCTTAAGCTCCACTCTCACTCTCCTCAGCACCAGATTATTGAAAGCTCACCAGCTAGTAAATTCTCCAGCATTCTCCTCAAACCTTGATTTCTGATCTTTAACGCATCGTCTCCTGACTCTTCACTTTTGCCTTGCTCCTGACTGGACACCTCTACAATTTTCTGACCACCGTTAAACAAGCCTTGCTTGCTCTCTCTCAACCACGTTTTTTGGATCACCCTTCTCGGCACTTTTTACTTTGCTTCTTTTTGTCTTCCTGGCTCTTGACCCCCTGCTACCCTCACTGGACCATGAGATCTGGACATCCCATCATCCTGCGTTCCTGCTGCAGATTTCTCTGCATGAGTGACTTCACCCATTCCACTGCCCCTCTTCCTGCCCTGATACCAATTGAGAAGGTTTGTCTGTTTTAATTTAACCATCGCTTTTCAAGCTTCACGTGCAGTCACTAACCTGTCTCTCCTGTTGATAGATTGGACCACCGTCTGGACCCAAGCCTCCACCAGAAGCGGTTACAAAAATAAACCCTTTAAACTACTCCTGAGTTCTGGTACTGTTTCAGGTCCTAAAACTGGTCCGTTACAGTAAAGGACGCCTCCTATGTGTTGGTCCAGGGTACCAAGCCAGTACGCCCAGTGTGGGGGGGGGGTGGGGTGGTGGTTATATCTTCCAAGTGGCTTTTGTTGCAGGTGGAGATGCCCCAGACTGAGGCACCTAAATATTTGAGCTCCCGGATTCTTACAGGGCACAGAAATGCATTAATTATTCTTGAGGAAAGACAAATAAATGTAAGAAGTGTTGTGTATCAGATGTTTGAGAAAATATTTTATTTTAAAATAAATATATCTTTTTATTTCCATCTGCACCAATTTATCATGCAAAAAAAATCACATTATGAAAGAGTTTGTGCTCGTTTGTCATCGCAAATGATTATTTTTTGTTACTGGAAATCATAAGGAGATAACACAAGTAAAGGTTCCAGTTGACGTCAGATCTTTTAGGAACTGTACACATCTTTCAAACACTCTGTGTTTGAGAGATGTGCGAGTGGGGGAGAAAATACAGGAAAGGTCAGATTATGGATCTGAGTTCCAGCTCTGTTGTTTTGTTTAAAGGTGTCTCGTGTTACTCAATACTGGACCTTAGGAATCATTAATTTTCCTGCAAACATGGCTTCAGCTTCACCTTTACTTTGGGTGGTCAGCCAGCCGCCCAGTCATTCAGGCTGCACTTGCCAAGGTTAAATAGTTGGACTGAGCTCTGATTACTTGAGCCATATCTTTGGCAGTGCCTCATGATTTCTAAGCATTTAGTTATCTCAGATACTTCAGAATCAGGTCTCACATTGCAAGGTCAGACTTTGCAGGAAAACTCCAGAGGATATTTCCCTTTCTCCCTCCATATTTGTTAGTTAATTTCTTATCTGCTAATCATTGTATATATTTGGGGTAAAATCAATTCTGAAAGACAATAATGTTGCCAAAAATTTGATTTTCACAACCAATTTAATATTGTGAAAGTATAAGTTAAGTTTTCTAGCTTATGAAGACACAAAAAAGCCAACATATTCCATCCATTATCTTTATTTGCTTCTTCCTTTTCTGGTCGTGGGGGTTACTGGTGCCCATGTCCAGCTATCACCGTGTGAGAGGTGTGGAACACCCTGGACAGATCTCCAGTCCATCACAGGGACACATAGAGACAAATGAAACAACCATTCACTCTCTCACTAGTTGTTTTAGTAGTTGTAGTTCTTTACAGACCAGATCTATAAATATACAGTGGACAAGTAGTTGTCACTACTTGTCTCACCTAGGGACAATTAGAGTTACCAATCAGCCTAACATGCATGTTTTTGGTCTGTGGGAGGAAACCAGAGTACCTGGAGAAAACCCACGCATGCACGGAGAGAACATGCAAACTCCACCCAGAAAGGATACCGGCCTGGATTTGATCCAGTGACCTTCTCACTGAGAGGCAACAGCTGACCCACTGTGCCACCTAGGCAGAGGACATATTGTCATATTTTCTTGGAATGAAATTACATTTCACCCGACTTGAGCTCTGATGTTTTATTATTATGAAAATATGCTTTGATTTTAGAGAACAGTTTCCATATGTGGACTACTTGTACGTGTTCTGAATTTTGTTGTCCTAATAGTAAAGGTTAAAACTTTTTTCCTGTGGCATTAATTTGCACCCAATCTTTAAAAACAGAACAAAAGAAAGCCAGTTTTGTTTTTCTGCTAATATGCTAACTATAACCTGTATGACATGGACCTTCAAGGATTCAAGGCTTCAAGGTTTATTTGTCGGTCCACCACATGTGGTACATGTGGTGGAACAAAATTATGTACACAGGGTCCCAGTTA
>JBBPBX010028650.1:0-24880 GCA_038048925.1 Garcialebias charrua
GTTGGCTATTCCCACTTCATCCATCCCGTCCACGTCGAGAAACTGCGAGAGCGGCAGCAGCATGGGAGCTCTGGGCTGAGCCCAGGTGCGAGTCAGTTCTGTGAGGAAGTCCGGGAAGATGGGCATCCTTTGCCTCGTGGCGATCTGCTGTTTTGAATAAAAATAATTTCCTGCCAACCTAGTGACTTGTTGATGAGGTGGAGGCTCCGGCCATGGGATCTGCAGTGCGTCCGTTGCTCTGTGGCATATGTCAAACAGAGCAGGGATGGAAAAGTCAGTATCCGGGAGCACAGGTACCGGGTGCGGGAGAGGTCTTCTCCCTGTTTCCCGTACCCGACGTAGGCGTCGTCCGCAGAAAATTCACCTGAGGCTGAAATCGAGATCTCGTCCTCATTCATCATGCCTTGAGTGTCAAATTCGACAGTTAAGTCCACCATGGGGGCCAGCACATCTGGGCTGTCGCCCCATTCGACTCGGGTGCTGTCGTCCAAAGCCATGCTCTCGAGCTCCGGCATGGGAGTCAGAGGCTCAGTGGTGTCCGGGTCTGTTGACACCATGGCAGCCCCCATAGCCTTGGCGACAAAGTCTGCCCGGTGTCTCCTCACCGCCTCCAACATCTGGCTACAGTGTTGGCAAGACTTGGGTGCATCCAGCGCCATGTTTGCGTGTAACATCCCCAAACAGACGGGACAGGCCTCATGGGTGTCCGTCGCTGAGAGGGAAAAACCGCATCCGTTGGGGTAGGCGCGTGAGGTCGGACTCGCCGTCCTGCTGGTCTTTTTTGGAAGTCTTGTCTTTCACTTTCCTTTCTCCGGAGGCATGTCCGAGATAAGATGAGCGAGTCCTTCCAAGTTCATTTTTCTTTTAATTTGAGACGTCTCCTCCCTCGCGTCGCTTTCGTTGGCTAGCCTTGCTACAAGTTAGCAGAGGTAGCGTTGTGACGCAGTTAGCACCATCGAGCGAAGCAGTCTGCAGAAAGAGGTGAAGAAAAAACTTTGAGGTTAAGGAAAAATGTGCCGGACTAGCTTTCGCTAGCCCAGTAGTACGCAGGAATAATTCTCTGTACGCTCTGTGTAGGGAGCAAGCTCACCTCTGGTCAAGCGATGAAGCAACAGAGAAGTCCCACGAAGAGAGTTCAGGTTTAAGCGAGTTGAAGGCCAATAAGAGATCGATGGATGGGCGTCATGGCTTAAGTACCCAGAGGGCGTGGCCTCTGGCGCAACGCTGACACCCCTACCGTAAAGGTGTGATTGTATTCCTTCAGGTAAAACTGTGCGGGCGCAATTTCCCATAGTGATATGTTGCACAGAGTGACAAGACTGATAAGGGAACCCAAGCAGCACGGAGAGAACATGCAGGAGATGCATTTCACCAGGATCAGCTTTAATCCTTTGTGTGAGTTTTCAATTTATATTTATATACCAAATATTTATGTTTACTGTTTATTTGACAAAAAATTCAAATAACATATAAATGAAATTAAAACAATAAATCAGATACAAAAAAAAACTATGTTCAGAATAAGCTTAACTCCTTCTATAAGATCATTTTTGTCAGGCAATAAATAACTGGCAATCATTCAATAATATTTGAAAAAATATTGTCGTTTCCCATCACTTGACTGAAGCAGTTGCAGAAATATCTGCAATACCATCTGTACAAATGTTTTCACCCAGACTTTAGTGTTTTTTCTCCAATAAATCATCTAAATCCAATATTTCATGTTTTCTAAAGAAACTGTATATATCTTTTTTGCAGCTGCAGTTTGTGTTTATGAGGTCCATCTATCTTCACCCAGTCATTACACCATTATTACACTTTGTGTTGTAGTAATTTTAGTAAGTATACTGATGACAAGTCTTTCTTTGGTTTACTTGGTTTTTGACAGTCTAAGCAGCTAACAGCCACACAGGGAGTCCTGAGACATAGACTGCATGTATTTCTGCTTGTTGTAAAATTAGTATACCATACCATACCATACCACTTTATTTATAAAGCAGTTTAAACAGTTACAATGCACACCAAAGTGCTGTACAGGCACAGACAGACCAAGCACACAGCAACAAACTACATAATGTAAAGGAATCTATTGGCCGTTTGCGTAATTAAACACAAACGAGGTCAGTTTACTGACTTACCTATAGATTAGATGATAGATTTGAGCCGGTTTTAGACTGTCTCAAACCTACCATCAGTTAAACGGGGTCTCAACTTTTTCAGATTAAATCAACAAATCTAACGATGTGATTAGCCAGAAATGTAATTTCACAAGAGGCTCAACTTATGTTGGTCTACCAGAAAATAGACCTTTTATTGAAACTATCACAAGAATTACATTAAACATTTGTATCGATATTAGCTCTGATTTACTAAGTTGACAAGAATTCAAATTAAAACAAACAGACAGTTTAAACTTAACGGTTGGCACATTACTTGACAGATTAAATGCTTATGAAAAATAAGAAATAGGAGGAAGGAATATGAAAGCTAAGTTAACTAAAGTTGTTTACTTTGAAACAACCAGAGTGGCACCTTCCCATACAGATCAGGCTGTGCCTCCGACACGTGCAGCATACAAGCAAAGCCTCTTTACCTGGTGACGATAGTCCCTTGGAGGTGAGGACAGAGAAGTTTGTGGACACTAACGGACTGTGTTGTCCCGTTGAGGTCCAGTCGACTTCGTGCGTGTATGACTGGATCAGACGAGCCAGGAGCACGCTTTCACCGGCAGGAACAGGACCAGCTACTGGCTGAACTTTTCAAAGTAAAACTTCAGAAAACAAATTCTTTCAGAAATGAGTGAACGGATCACAGTAAGGCTTTACTATGATTCCAGCTGAGACGTGGGTCGTTGACACATGACCGGGCCGTCTCCAGCTTTCCAGAGGGAAGCAAGTTGTCAGTTCGTTCTCCTCCAAACACTAACGAAAATGCAGGAAGTGCCCATTTATAGGGGAGGTGAGGACTGACCCACCTCCTTAACGGCTACAGGCTGGTTAACAAAATAAAAGATGGAAGTATGATCCCATAGGCAGAAAGTCTCTTGACGGACAACAGGAAAACTGTTTACATAAACAGCCAGGTGGCCTGCTTGTGGGCACAGAGAATATTATGGCTAACTTCATAGACAACACAAAAGAAGCTGCAAGTTAAACGTTTACTCTGACCTTGTGCTTTAGATTCAAAGACTGCTTGTTCTGCAGAAATAAACCAGCCGAAGGGTCAAAGTCATGCAAGTAACAGATCATCATTGAAATGACAAAAATACTGTTTGATCAATTCTGAATTAACACACATTAAAGAGAAAGTTCAATCTGATTAATTAGTGTCCATTAATTCATAATAATTGTAAAAGATACAAGTGTCCATTTGTCTCCTTGAGGGCCTCAAGAAGGTGTAACACTGAGAGTTTCAGAGAGGTGTGAACCCTAAAATATCAGAGACAAGGTGTATCACTACAATAACGTGAAACCGAATATAGAAACAAACAAACAAAACAAAAAACAATAGAGGAAAACAACAACAACAACAACAACAAGACCAACACAGTGTGATGCACAAAGGCTCAGCACAGATCACACAGTGCCGAAAGCCAGGGAATAATAGTGTGTTTTTAAGTGAGATTTAAAAACTGTGAGGGAGGGGGCCTGTCTGACAAGCAGAGGTAACTCGTTCCACAGTCTAGGGCCTGCGACAGAGAAGGCCCTGTCACCTCTGCACTTGAGATGTGTTCCTGGAACTGTGAGGAGCAACTGGTCTGCTGACCTCAGAGAACGTGGTGGGACATACAGCTGCAGCAGATCAGTAAGATAGGAGGGGGTAGAGCTGTTTAGTGATTTATAGACATACAGAAGCATTTTGAATTGGATTCAAAGGTGAACCGGAAGCCAGTGCAGGGAGGCCAAAACAGGTCTAATGTGCTCTCTTTTGCCTGTGTTGGTTAAAATTTGGGCTGCCGCATTCTGGACCAGTTGAAAAAGTCTAGCAATGGAAGTCTGACTGATGCCAAAAAGGAGCGAGTTGCAATAGTTTAGCCAGGATGTAATGAATGTGTGTATTACTGTCTCCAGGTTATTTTTGGACAATATGGTCTTCAGCTTAGACAGTCGCCTCAGCTGGAAAAAACAGGATTTAACAATCATGTTTACATGACTGTTGAGTTTCAAAGAAGGGTCAAGTATCACTCCCAGATTAGTGACTCTTTGTTTCACTAACGGTGCCAAAATGGACAGGTCGATACAGTGGTTGGTGATAGTGTCATTGAGAGGAAACCAGAGATGGGGACTCGAGTTTGGGACTCGGACTCGAGTCGCACTTAAGTCGAAAAAAACAGAGACTTCAGACTCGACTCGGATTTGCATTCAAAAGACTTCCAACTCGACTCGGACTTGCATTCAAAAGACTTCCAACTCGACTCGGACTCGCCATTTGAGACTCGTGAGCATCGAGAATTGTTCGGAACCGGGACTAACTGTCCGGTTTTCCCGAAATCGTTCAAAATATTAATTTGCGATTCCTATGTTCGATGCTAGTTAGCCGACTGGAAGTAGCCGCCACCGAAAACCAACGAAGAAGAATCCACCGGAAGTGTGCATCTGCTATCGATAGCGTACTAATTTAATAAAATGACCAGTCAGGTCAGTGCAGCACTTGCAATAATTTTCTATCATGCAAAGGAGGGTGGAGAAGTAAAATAGTGTCCCGTCTTTGACGCACTCCACCGGATTATTTTCGCTTCGTATCCGACCGGAAGTACAGAGTGGTCCGTCTGCAAAACGCTCCGCCGAACTTTTCGCTAATCGCTACCTCTTCGGCTCCATCAGGTAAATAAATAAACTATAAACTAGTCTCATACCAACATTAAGGCAGCTAATAAGTTATACTCCGCTTAAAGCGGTAAGTCAGCTCAAATACAAACACGATGCTAACGTTAGCTCGTTTTTTTTTTCTTAGACAAACGACCTGAAATGGCTTCACAGTGTTCACCAGTGACTGTCCAAGGTAAATACGTCAGTGTAACCGAGTGCCACAAAACAGTTACAGCATATGTTGTGAAAAGGTTGCATCCCTTTTCAGATGTGGATTCAATTCAACCATGGATTGCACTTACATTGCACTCAAATCCAACACTTATTAACATTCTTAATTCATTTAAAGTTCTCTGTGTCTTTTAAAATGTTTTAATGTCTCTAGTTTTCATTATTATATAATTTCTGTTTATGTTCTCTTTCATTCCATTATGAGTGAATGTCACAGTTTGAAGAATTATTGAATAGGTTAGTTAGGCAATAACAACAGAGCTAATAATTGTATACATTCTCAGTCTTAAAAATGATTTAATAATCTCTTTTTACTGATAATACTGATAAACCTGTTGTTTGTTTAGGAACCTCCCTGCAGTCTGTCCAGAAAGTCTCCACTGGAGGAGCGTTTTGCTGAGGAAAGGGCACAACATAATTTCACAGCTCCATGTCCATGAAGAAACAAATGGAGAGAGGGCTGCAGATACCAGGACATCCCACCAGCTGTTCTGTCTGAGGATCCTGCTGCTGTGGTGGAACCAGGTTAGCCCATCAGTGGGAGCTCAGTAACATGACTGCAGCATCAGACACTGGACAATATTATTTGTACTGTATAATAATAATAATACTGTATATGTTTGTGAGTCCTCCATGTTGGCTCTCTGCCCTGTGAGAAATTCATAGTACCGGTAAATGTAACAAAAAGGAAAAAGTTCATAGCATTAAATTCAAACAGAAGTTCAAATTATTTCATCCTGAAATAACTCTGGCTAACTACTGTAGCTTTTTTATAACATGGAGTTAAACTCAAAGCAGTCTCCTCAGATAAATAGTGTTACCATTATTTTTATATTAAAGTTTCTGTTAACTTATTATTTTTATATTAAAGTTTCTGTTAACTTATTATTTTTATATTTGATTGTTTCTGTTCAGTGCCCTGAGACAACTTGTGACTTGGAGCTATACAGTATAAATAAACTGAACTGAATTGAATTGAGGAGAGACATTTAATGTAATGTTTTGGCCTCTACATTCAGATAAAAATAAGCTGTAACGTGTAGTCACTGCCTAAAAGGTTGTTAGCAGCTGCTACAAACAAGCTTAGCGTCAGTGTGTTAATCTAATGTTAACCTGGATATTTTTAAAAGGAGAGACATTTAATGTCCATTGTTTGCGAATGAATAGCATACATTCATTCACGGTGTCACTCAAATATTAGGGACTTGACTTGGACTTGACTTGGACTTGAGATCAATGACTTGAGACTTGACTTGGACTTGAGATCAATGACTTGAGACTTGACTTGGACTTGACCTGGACTTGAGATCAGAGACTTGAGACTTGACTTGGACTTGCAAAAAATGACTTGTGAGCATCTCTGGAGGAAACAACATAACTTCAGACTTCTTCTCATTGAAACTCAGGAATTTAAAGCCATCCAGTCTCTGTATAAGAGAAACACAATACAGTACATATATAGTATAGAGAAACACGAGATAGAACTTTATAGAGTTTAATCATGACAAGTGAAATACAAAGAACTAATAATGATAAGAGAAAATTAATTAAACCTTTATTTAGACAGTTATCCCATTGAGCCTCGAGGACTCATTTACAAGAGACCTGATTTCTTAACAAAGAATGATGACAACAGTGGACAACAACGACAACAATAGACAGTCATAAAATAGGCATGCAAATTTGTTTCTCTTTTCTTTTCTTTTTTTACAAATCAAAACAAAATAGCAACCAAAAGGACAATCAAGAGGAATAGCAGCAAAAACAATTAGATTACAAGGTGATTTAGAAAACTAAAAACAGGAACATACCATACCATACCATACCATTTTATTTATAAAGCACTTTAAACAGGAACAAGTCCACACCAAAGTGCTGGACAAACAAACACGCAACAGGCAACACAGACAATGAAGTACAACACGAAAAACATAAAAACATTGCAGATCATAAATCAAACGATCCAATACAAATCAGCTGGCATTGAAAGCAATGGAGTAGTAGTGAGTTTTTAACCGGGATTTGAAAACCGAGAGGGAGGGGGCCTGTTTGATGAGCAGCGGTAACTCGTTCCAGAGTCTTGGGCCTGCTACAGAGAACGCCCTGTCACCCCTGCGCTTAAGGCGAGTTTCTGGAACTATTAAGAGTACCTGATCCTCTGACCTCAAAGCACGTGGAGGGACATATGGGTGTATCAGATCCGAGAGATAGGCGGGGGCGAGACTGTTCAGCGATTTGTAGACATACATGAGAATTTTGAATTGGATTCGAAGATGAACCGGTAGCCAGTGAAGGGAGGCCAAGACTGGTGTAATGTGCTCTCTTTTGCGTGTGCTGGTTAAAAATCGGGCAGCTGCGTTCTGAACCAGTTGTAATCGTGCAATGGTGGCTTGACTGACGCCAAACAGAAGTGAATTGCAGTAATCAAGCCTAGATGTAATGAATGCGTGAATTACTGTCTCCAGGTCCAGGTGGAACATGTCTGCATTGGCTTTTGCCAGGTAACAGGTTTTTTAAAGTCACTTAGAGAGGTCAAGGTCGAGAGCTTCAGATCTTTTTGCAAAGTATTCCAGGAAACAGGGGCGGCGTAGGAGAAGGCTCTTTTGTCTAGTTCAGACCTCACTGAGGGAACACTGCATGTAATCATGTCCTGAGAGCGCACACTGTTGCACTCGTGCAGAGACATGCAGGAGGAGATGTATGAGGGCAGCAGACCAAGAAGTGATTTAAAGATGAAAATATACCAGTGGAAGAGTCTGTGTGAGGTTAATGATGTCCAGTTAACCAGTGAATACAGGGTGCAGTGGTTTTGATAATCACAGCCAGTTATGAATCTTAGTGCACCATGATAGACAACATCCAACATCTGCAGGGTGCTTGTAGGAGCATTCATGTAGAGAATGTCACCATAGTCAATGGAGGGAAGGAAAGTCAGTTACAAGGTGTTTCCTAGCAATCAGAGGAATGTTTATGAAAAAGAAACCCAGTTCAACTTTCAGTTTCTTCACCAGGTTTTCCACGTGGAGCTTAAAAGAGAGATGTGAGTCGACCAGGTTACCCAAATATTTATATGAATCGACAAACTCAATAGGAACACCATTTGAGGATAAAATCAGAGGAAGAACTGCTGGGATGGATTTCCTGTTCGAAAAAAGCATTTGAGAGAATTTTGGATAGATGCAATTTCCTGCATTCTGGTGTATTTTACAAAGGTTTATTGCAGTTGATTAACATGAAACAAAATATATAAACTTATTATTGAAATGACTGCAAAGCGTTTGTAATGCAACACAGCTGCAGCTCTGCAGGGGGGGGGGGTCACGTCAGAACAAATTGAGGTAGCTGATTTCTCAGTTGCTTAATTGTCAGTTAATTATGTCTGTGTTTTTTTTTTTTTTTTTTAATAAAATTGCCCGTGACTGAACTTTTAGGGGCAGATATTTTTTTTAAGAGCAGAAGCAGAAATGTGAAGGAACAGCTCTGATGTGAATTCCAAAAAGTTTAAGACAAAACGTGTTCTGATGTGATATTAGGAAGCTTTGTTTAAAATTATAGTTTTATTTAGTTGATAGTTTTACAGTCACTCTTTGTCAGGCGGGTTGAAAAATATGCAGTGTAATCCTTCAAATGTGCAGACACGGCTGCACGCCTCCTCCTGTCTGCTCCGGACCACGCAGCTAAATTACTCCACCCGAACGGGCAATGTACAACCAATCTGCACATGTGTCTAACAGCCCGGTACAAATTGACCCACGGCCCGGTACCAGTCTGCGGCTCGGTGGTTGGGGACCACCGATCTAGGGCACCTGGAGGAGTAGATGGTGTAGCCAATGAGGGTTGAGGCAGGTGTGTGCTTCACCTATCCTACCCACCTGATGCATGCTCAATAATCCAGGTAGAAAATCTAAAAATGTTAAGTCTGGTCTTCTGGGCATTCAAAAACAAACAAACAAAAAATAAAATAAAAAAGAAGAAAGAAACGTTTCGTCTTTCCTCCAAAATACTTCTTCAGTCTGAGGAGCTGTACTCAGCTTACCGGTAGTCATATAAATAGCAACTTCTCAGAGTGGATCAACCAGTTTGCTGCTGACAGCCAAAACCTGATTCCATATGTTGCAGGAGTTTCAGAAACATTGAGACGTTTATTTTCTAAACATAACGTCCCAGTGTCTTTTAAACCCCAAAATACATTACGGCAAAGACTGGTTCAGCCCAAAGATTCAGTTCCCTGGCACAAACAGAGTAATATTGTGTATGTTGTTCAGTGTCAGGAGGGCTGTGATCAGTCTTATATCGGGGTCAGGACTCTGCGGTCTACACTCATCTCCAGGCCAGAGGTCACTCTTTCAGGGATGAAGATGTTCACATCCTTGATAGAGAGGAACAATGGTTTGAGAGAGGAGTAAAGGAGGCCATCTTTGTGAAAAGAAACTGTCCATCATTAAACAGAGGTGGAGGCCTCCATGTTCGACTGTCCCCCCCTTACAATGCTGTTATACATAAGAAAAGAAAGTTCATTCGCAATAGTCCAGGTATCAAATCCGCTCATTCTCAATCAGTTCATCTGGACAGTTTCTTTTTAGTAGAAACGTTTCACCCTCACTCCAGAGGGCTTCGTCAGTCAGAGTAGTCCAAAGCAAACTGAAGCTACCCCACCAAGTAAACAACTTAAGTGGACCAACCAGTTTGCTGTAGCCAAGATGGTTTCTGGGGGCTTGTCCCTCGTCGACTCCTCCCAGGCGTCGACGAGGGACAAGCCCCCAGAAACCATCTTGGCTACAGCAAACTGGTTGGTCCACTTAAGTTGTTTACTTGGTGGGGTAGCTTCAGTTTGCTTTGGACTACTCTGACTGACGAAGCCCTCTGGAGTGAGGGTGAAACGTTTCTACTAAAAAGAAACTGTCCAGATGAACTGATTGAGAATGAGCGGGGCTGTTATACATAGTTTCCATGGGATGTAACACCAGGGGCATTTCCGGTACATCCTCCATGTTGGAAGGCTGCCTCTAGCAGCAGGTACAGATACAGTGCAGTTTACCGGTAGTTAATTTTCTCAAGGTTTTTTTCTTCTTCTTTCTTTAAGTCATTGTTTCGTGCTGGGTTAGAGGATGTTACATCCGGGTAGATGTTTGGGCAAAGTGCAGTTTTCACTTAATCCCAAAAATAAGGAAATGTGAAGGACCTCCATCAGAGGAGCTCACCGCAGAACATCATTGAGTTTGGCTAAGGATCTGCCCTCAAAGACGTTGTGCTCCAATCACTTTGTGTCCGGTAAACAAAAAAATATTTATACAGTAAATTGTTTTGTGAAACAATGTCAGAACAATGTCACAGTAAAACTTTGTGTGTGTGTGTGTGTTGGAACTGTTTTTTGTTTTCCATGATTCAGCGTCTCTACTACTGTAGTTAGCTTAGAAATGCTATGCTACATGCTAAACTCCCCACGTAATACTCACGGCAACAAAGTTCTGGTTCTAATCCCGTGTTGAGCCTGGACTCTTTGTTGTTAGGAGGCTGCATGTTATTTTATTTAAACATTTATTTAGCTGGTTAGATCTGATTGAGACGCTCACAAAACATAACTCGTCATTAAACCAGTTATTAAAGCACACTTAAAATTGTGATGTGAATAAAAGAAGAGAAAAATGCACAAAGCTAAAATTGTACTAAAATGTAAATATCTGTTAAAGCATTTACTAAACAAATCTGTCAATAATTAATATAAATACATGTGTGTGTTATACAGTATAACACACTGTGTGTGTGTGTATATAATGTATATACTACTGGTGCTGGTGAAGATTCTCAGTCATCCAGGACATGATAAAATAAAAAAAATAAAAAATAAAGTGTTCAATAAGAAACAACTGGACTTTATTTGAAGCAGAAGACGTTTCGCCCTTCATCCAAAAGGCGGGACAGTTTCATCTAACAAGCTCCACACTAGTCGCTGAGTGGACCAGAACCGAGTTGATGAAGATGATGTCGGACTTTAGTCCGTAATAATCAGCTGATTTACAGCAGGTAAATCAACGTTCTTAGTAATGTTTGCTTGTGTTTACTTCGATCACACAACAACCAACTGAGTTTTTATTTTTATTATTTTCCTGCGAGGTCAAGAAGCTGTCCTTCTACCAGGAGGACCGGTTCGGATGGGACCAGTATCCAGTATGAAAACAGCAAAGTCCAGTTCATTAATGTAGTTACAGTTCAGTTAACGTGTTTTTAATAGTACTGTATTAATTTTAATTGTTAGTGTTTGTGTGACATATAGTTTGTGGAGTTAAATAAATAAATAAAAAATAAACCTGGTGTCTTCATTTTCAAATTTAAGAACATGCAGCATGTTACGCATTGTTTAAATGATGTAACTTGAGTCCAGACTGCTTCATTTAGCTCAGATAACTTTATATATCGCCCATGCTAACAAAGCTACTGTTTATTATTGTTAAACTGTTCTTATTTAGCACATTCAGTATGTTATAGTGCAGCGTGACATGTGAAATATCCGCCTGTCTCGTTCAGTAAACAGTGATATTAGAACTGAATCCATCTGTGTCTCTTCCAACACAGATGTTGGTCACAGCAGCTACATTCATGTGTAGATTAATTAAATATGATAATCAAAATATATTCCATCAGTTGTAGTTCAGAAAGCGGTGCGTGTCCGCCGCCATTGTTGTTGATAAAAATGCTGTCTGTCCATGCGTGCGTGTGCGTGCATGTGGTTCAAACAAAGGCTCCGTGGGAGATGTTTATGTTATCAATGGGGGGTCAGCAAAAAACCTTCACTCTGGAAGGTGGATCAGAAACCTCCGGATTCAAAGAGGGGGGCCAGTGGTGTCGTGTAAACGATCAGCAGAACTGCAGAGAGAAAGATGCGGTTTCATTCAAAATACGCGACGTGTAAACGGCCCCTATGTATTGCTAGTATCAATCAGCACCCTGTGAATAGCATACGGCCATCAGGGTGCTAACAATCCATTGTTAGGCTGATGGTCCTTCTTGATTACGTGAGCAGCTGGTTTTGGCTGTCAGCAACAAACTGGTTGATCCACTACAAGAAGGTGCTATTTATGAGTAAGTTGAATACAGATCCTCAGAATGAAGAAGACTTTTGGATGAAAGACAAAACGTTTTTTTTTTTTTTTTTTTTTTTTTTTTGAATGTCCATAGGACCAGACTTAACTTTTTTAGATATCCCACCACATTTGTTATATGTTGTCAGTATGGAGAGTCAACCATGACTTCCGATCACAGGCCCACCTTCTCTAACCTCTGTGCCACCCCTCCCCCAAGTCACTGATACATGACATGATATGGCATTTTCAAGATGGTGGTGCCAGGGTGTAGGGCTTGCCATTCATCGCTCTTTGTTTTGCTTTTCTTTCTGTTATTTTTAACAAGTGTTGTGCAGTTTGTCAACTCATGTCTGCAGTATGACCATCATGCCCCTTTGGAGCTTCGTAGTTTGCTGAATTGCCGATCTAGTTTTCCTACAATATTTTCCTCCTTCGTGATCCTGGCCCTTCTCCTTGGAGGAAGCATCACAGACATTGAAGAAATTGTGGTGGGATGTTGGTGAATCTGAGACTCCATGTGGATTATTCTGTCAAGGATTACAGGGCTCTTTGTGGATCTGACAATCAACTCACTGACCCGTGGCATTTCAGGTGCTACCCACGTGCTCAGACCATGAAAACAACCGCCGTTGTTTACTTGTGCATTGCACAAGCCAACCAGGAGGTGCTAATCTTCAAAATCTGCGGCTGCTGACACACGCTCCCCTCACCCTTTGCTGTGTCTATTTAGGATCCTATCAGGATGTGCTTGGTGAATGCAAGATTGGTAACCAACCAGACTTTTATCCTCAGGGACTTATTTAATGCGCAGGAGTTGGATTTCCTCTGTATCACATAAACGTGGATGTCTGTCAGTGAGTCCAGCACCTTGGTGGTGTGGTGTGTTATGGTCCTCGGGGCGTTCCGTACCAGAGGCGCGTTATGTACAAGTATGGGTTGCGGGGTCAGAGTTCATATATAATAAAGACGCCGGCTGGCTAAAGAGTAGCGGTTGTCCGAGTTCTCCGTGAGTAGTCTCCAAACTATTACATGGTGTCAGAAGCGGTGACTCTTCGACGTGAAGTTAGCATTCCCGACGCACTCGCAAGTAACGAGATAACTGAGTCGTATCCGAGATGTCCGATACGGAGAGGGGAAGCGCTAACGCTGCGGCAGCTAGCAACGTCGTTAGCAACGTTAGCAACGTCGGAGAGGGATTTCGCCCGAGCCCGCCAGAAAAGTTTGACTGCAGAGATGTACAAAACTGGCCCAAATGGATCCGACGGTTCGAGAGATACAGGATTGTGTCGGGACTGGATAAAAAGGAAGAGGATTTGCAGGTGAATACGTTAATATATTCAATGGGAGATGAATCCGAAGATATCCTTAATGCATCTGAGCTAACGTCTGCAGAAAAGTTGAACTACAAAAAAGTAAAAGAGTGCTTTGATGAACATTTTATCGGAGAACACAATATAATTTTTGAAAGGGCAAAGTTCAACAGGCGTAACCAGGAACCGGGAGAAACGGCTGAGAGCTTTATCACAGCAGTTCACAAACAGGCGGAGTTTTGCAAGTTCGGAGCTCTCAGAGATGAACTGATCCGCGATCGCATTGTTGTCGGCATAAGAGATGCCTCGCTCTCTGAGAAGTTGCAGATGGATGCAAAACTGACCCTAACTACAGCTGTAATGCGAGTCAGACAGAGTGAAACTGTGAAACAGCAACAAGGTTGGCTGTGCAGTGCGAGTGGCCCTGCATCCATTAAAGAGCCTATTGAAGAGATGCATGCGCTTTCACTGGCACACAGGACAGAGGACAGTGCACAACAGAAAAGAAAAACGAACAGGTATGCAACATCGTCTGCCTGTTATAAATGTGGGAGGGCTCCGTCACACAATTGGAAGGACTGCCCTGCCAAAGAGGCCGAATGCAGGAAATGTCACAAACGAGGACACTTTGCTGCCGTCTGCAGGTCTAAGCAACCTGTACACGAGATGACAGAGGAAAATGGACTGTATCAGGACACTCTGTACTTGGGAGAGGTGAAGTCAGACAGCAGTGGCTGGTACTCAGACATCAAATTAAATGGGGCAGTAGTTTCTTTTAAATTGGATACAGGGGCAGCAGTAACCGCCATTCCTACCACACTATACAGCTACAAAAGAGACGGCCCTCTGTTGCACACCCACAAAAAGCTGTATGGCCCAAATAATACCAGACTATCGGTAGTAGGTCAGATTCAAGGCAGCCTTGAAAGCAGGGATAAAAAGTCCACTCAGTCAGTGTTTGTCATTGATAGCTTGGCTAGACCACTGCTGGGTTTACCGGCAATTACAGAACTAAGTCTTGTGGAGCGAAGAGAGAAAATTGACACACTGGAGGAGACGGGGGACCCGGAGAGAAAATTCAAAAAGAAATTCCCAAAGGTGTTTACAGGATTAGGAAGACTGGAAGGTGACTATCGTATCCGGCTGAGAGACGATGCTGTCCCCTATGCCCTTACAACCCCTCGCCGTGTGCCAATACCCTTAACTGAAAAAGTCAAGGAGGAAATAAAAAGAATGGAGGAGATGGGGGTCATCTCCAGGATAGAGAAGCCTACAGAGTGGTGTGCGGGGATAGTTGTAGTCCCAAAACCCAATGGCAAAATTAGACTCTGTGTTGACCTTACCAAGCTTAATGAAAGTGTGTGCAGAGAAAGACATATTTTGCCCTCCGTGGACCAGTCATTAGCACAGCTGAATGGTGCAAAGTATTTCACGAAATTGGATGCACGGAGTGGCTTTTGGCAGATCCCATTAGCACAAGAAAGTAGGGAATTCACAACATTCATTACTCCCTTTGGCCGCTTCTGCTTCAATGTGCTACCATTTGGGATAAATTCAGGCCCAGAACATTTTCAAAGACGCATGTCCCAGCTTTTGGCCGGCCTTGACGGTGTTATATGCCATGCAGATGATGTCCTTGTGTCGGGAAAGAATGAAGCAGAGCATGATGAACGGCTCACAGCTGTCCTGACACGACTCCAAGAGGCGGGACTAACACTAAATGAGAAATGCACCTTTGCACAATCGGAAGTTCTGTTTGTGGGACATAAAGTCAGTGCAGCAGGCATTGAACCAGACCCTGAGAAAATCAGAGCGATTACAGACATGCCTGTCCCACAGAACGCAGCAGATGTCAGGCGGTTTTTGGGGATGGTGACATATGTTGCAAAATTCCTCCCTTATTTTGCAGAGTGTACCAAACCACTCAGAGACCTGCTGGTGAAAGACAATGATTGGACCTGGGGTCATATGCAGCAGACAGCCTTCGACAAGCTCAAGAATGAGCTGGCATCACCAACAGTCTTGGCCCAATACAGACCACAAGCCAAGACAAAAGTGTCAGCGGATGCCTCGTCTTTTGGCCTGGGAGCAGTCTTAATGCAGAGGGAGGAAAGTATGCAGTGGCGTCCAGTTGCCTACATTTCCCGAAGCCTCTCCGAAACAGAGCAACGGTATGCCCAGGTTGAAAAGGAGGCACTAGCCGTTACCTGGGCCTGCGAGAGACTGAGTTCATACCTCATCGGAGTGCAGTTCACAATAGAAACTGACCACAAACCCCTCCTCGCACTATTAGGGACGAAAGCACTGGATGACTTACCTCCCAGGATTCAGCGATTCCGGCTGCGAATGCTTAGATTTGTATACAACATAGTACATGTACCTGGAAAAGCCCTCATCACAGCAGATGCACTATCCAGGGCCCCGATAAAGCGTCCACTGACAACAGAAGAAACACAGATGGAAGGAGAGGTAAAAATTTTCATTAACACTGTACGTGATAACTTACCTGCATCTCAGTCCAAACTTCAGCAGATAGCTGACCATCAGCGGCAAGACGCCATCTGCAGTCTGCTGATCCGACAGTGTCAAAGAGGCTGGCCACGACAAGAGGAGCTGTCCCAACAGCTGAAGCCGTATTGGATCCACCAAGGCGAGTTACACATGAATGGTGAGCTTTTGATGAAAGGACGACGTATTGTCATTCCAGAGACTTTGCAAAATGAAATGCTCGCCCGACTGCATGAGGGACATATGGGGATATCCAAATGCAAGCTGAGGGCTCAGCAGTCGGTGTGGTGGTTAGGCCTGAGTGCCCAAATCACAAAAGTTGTGAGCCAGTGCGAGACATGCAGTAAGTACCAACAGCTACACCCAGAACCAATGATACCCTCAGAGCTGCCCAAGCGGCCTTGGCAGAAAGTTGGGGCAGATATGTTTTACTGGGAAAATGACTCTTATTTACTGGTGGTAGACTACTATTCAAGATACATTGAAATAATGAAGACATCTATAACCACATCAGCAGGAATTATTACTGGCTTGAAATCTATTTTCGCTAGACATGGGGTGCCTGAAATACTGATAACAGACAATGGACCTCAGTTTTCCTCTAGCTCTTTCTCTTCTTTTGCCACGGACTATGACTTCAAACATGTCACCAGTAGTCCATACTTCGCTCAGAGTAACGGGGAAGCAGAGAGGGCGGTGAGGACGGTGAAAAGCCTCCTGAAGAAAAACACTGACCCCTACAAGGCCCTGTTGGCATACCGGGTCACGCCGCTGAATCAAGGCCCGTCACCGGCTGAGCTCTTGATGGGCAGAAGGCTGCGCTCACCATTGCCACTCTCACCCAGTCAACTAAAACCTCAGTGGCCAAACCAAAAGAAAGTGGCAGACAAGGACAGAGAATTAAAACAGGCACAGACTTTGGCCTACAACAAAAGACATAGAGCGGGGGTCAGGCCAGAGCTAAAAGCAGGTCAGCGCGTCTGGATTACAAACACCCAGGAGACGGCTACGGTGCTGAGAGAAGCAGACACTCCTCGGTCCTATGTCGTGGAGACCGATTCAGAGGTGGTGAGGAGAAACAAGGCGCATCTCAGACCCTTACCAGACATTCATAACCCTACAGAGAATGTGGGGGACACAGAACAGGCAGCAGCACCAGACATTCAGAGCCCTACAAAGGATGTGAGGGACACAGAACAGACAGCTACACCAGAAGTGAGAGGAGGGGAAAATGTGAAAAGGGTTCATCCAAGGAGGGAAGTGAAGGCACCAGTGTGGCTCAAAGATTATGTCCAATAATGCAGAACATTTAAAACCTATTTCAAATGTTATTATTATACTTGTTACTTTAAGTATTCAGTAATTTCAGTGTTTCAAATGTTATTATAATTGTTATTTTAAGTATTCCTTATGTTAGTGATCTGTAAGGTCAGACAGACTGAATGCTGTTAGTTAAGTAGTAAATGTTTGGTTTAAAATTGTATCACTACTTTGGGGAAGGGGAGATGTGGTGTGTTATGGTCCTCGGGGCGTTCCGTACCAGAGGCGCGTTATGTACAAGTACGGGTTGCGGGGTCAGAGTTCATATATAATAAAGACGCCGGCTGGCTAAAGAGTAGCGGTTGTCCGAGTTCTCCGTGAGTAGTCTCCAAACTATTACAGGTGGCATTATTACACCCAGAGTGTATTTTAATGCCCCACTGTCTTCGGGCTGATAGTGGACTATTAACAATCTTAAAAACAAACTTTGACTGTAAACAGCTGTCCATCCCAGTTTCCCACTGCAGCTTTGAGCGGAGTGTTTTTGAACTGGGTCATTCTCTCACGCTTCTGTGCATGCTGGTTTAGCATCCTCCAAAATAGAACGACTTTTTGAATTCTCAGATTTCTCGGCTGAAATCACACCAAGATATGATGATATTTTTAATCATTGGGGACTTTAATATCCATGTCTGTTGCTAGGAGAAGCCCTTAGTGAAGAACTTTTCAGATTTATTGGACTCTTTTAATTTATCTCAGTATGTAAATTGTCCCAGTCAGGAACACGGACACACACTGGACCTTGTATTATCACATTGTGTTTCTGTTTGAAATCTTGAAATCGGTGACACCATGTTTACAGATCACATGCCCATGCTGTTTGAGTTCACCCCTCCCTATCTCATTGCTAAACTGTGCACTCCTGCGTGCCACAGCCAGACCATTAACCACTTCACTGCTGCGTACTCTACTGATGTTTTTAACTGTGAAATGATCAAGCAGCCCTTGGTGTCTTCCACCACTAAGGTGCTAACCCCTCAGCTCCATTCTGTCTGGTTGAATGTTTTGGACTGTGTGGCTCTGAACACCAGACAACCGAACCTCAGATAAGAAGCATGGCTGAATGACGTCACTCAAGTTGTTAGACAGCAGTGCAAGAGGGCAGAGCACAGGTGGAGGAAGACAGGCTGCTTTCAGGGACAGGTTTCAAAGAGAGTTGGCGGTGTTATTAGAAAGTAGTAAAAGCTGCAAAATACGTTTCTGATATCATTGCCTCCACTGCCCCCGCCCCAAGTGCTTTTTTCTCTCCTGAACTCAGTTCTTCACCTCACTGAACCTTCACCTGAACTGTGTGAAAAATGTCCCCATTTCTTTTTAGAAAAATTGTGAACACTCAGGCACTCATTTCTCCACCAGCTCATGATCCATCCATCTAATCTCACTGTATAGCTGTATTTGACCACTTTGAGTTCATCTCCCTATCCTTTTTGGAGCAGGTAATGAGCATCATGAAACCATCTCGTTCCACCTTTGATGTACATAATAAATTTGAATGTTTGACATGCCGTACAGCAAACCCTCGACCTACGTCACCCGCGACCTACGGCAATTCAGACTTACGATTGCATCATATTTAATAAAAATATGAAATTGAAAAAAATATATATATATTTTTTTTTTGTGTGTTTAAATGTTATTAATTTCATGTGTACAGCACTTTGTTGCAGCTGTGGTTGTTTTAAATGGCTTTATAAATAATAATAATAATAATAATAATAATAATAATAATAATTAATTCAATTTATAACGCACTTTTCATTACTGAAAATCTCAAAGTGCTACACATATATTGAATGCTACACACATTCATAAACCGGTGGCGGCAGACTACCATGCAAGGTGCTTTCCAGTCCTACCGGGAGCAACTCAGGGTTAAGTGTCTTGCCCAAGGACACAACGACACATGGTGCGGGTCCCGGGAGTCGAACCGCCAACTTTCCGATCGGGAGACGACTGCCCTTACCACTACGCCACGGCCGCCCCTGTATATAAAGTATAATTATTAATATTATGTTTTTATTACAATTTTATCGTATTTACGCAACTTCCGGTCGTTTCCGGTCGCCATTTTACAATTCCCAAGTGCGGTCAATGGAGCTCCACCATAGAGGCTCCTGTCAGCTGGCTCTAGAGGACCGTGTGTCCGATCAGGGTTGCCTCATACGGATAAATTAGCTGGAAACACTCGGTCAACTCTGTGGACGTCTCAGGCCCGGAGGAGCAGCCGCGGATCGCCCCGCGATCGCTCCCACAACGCCGCCCGACATGCTAACGACAGCAGCTAACAGAGCAGCTAACACAGGCGAAGACACCGAGCCGACATGCCGCGGAGGGGCCATCTGCGGCCGGGAGCTCGCCGCAAATGTCCGCCTGGCAGCCTAAGATGTCGGGGGACACCGAGCTAACGCGGAGATACAAAGCCGACAGCCTTTTTGAATGAACTGACATGCTAACAAGTGTTGCTAATGGCGGGGCCTAACCGCAGCTAACGCCGAGCAGCTTGTTTTGGATGGAGGAACATCGCGGAGAAACGGCTTTCAGTAAGTTTATTTTTTCTGGCTCCAAAGTCCAAATGTATGAAGTTAAGAAGCTAACAGTCCTTCTTTTAAACAGTTTTGACCACGTGTGTGCGTGTGCAGCGTAAGGAAGCTGGGGGAGCTCGGACGGGTGCAAGAGCTAATGCTAAAAGACGAAGGCAGGCTTTGATCAGCTCAAAGTGAGAAATTCCATTGTACAGTACTGTATATTTTTTATTTATTGTATTCATTTACTGTACATGTAAAGTTCTGTGCATGTTTATGGCCTAGTATGTGTCCGCTTGTTCAGTCTCATGCCGTTAAATATGTGTGTGGCGCTCTGTTAGTGGTATAGCCGCGACCTATGTCAGAAACGCGGACCTACGATCGGCACGTGTTTTTGGTCCGCGATGTACGACAACATCGACCTAAGTCACAACCTTAGGTCCGGAACCCTGACGTAACTCGAGGGTTTGCTGTATTTTAAAACCTGTCTATGCACATTTTGAGTATCTAACTCAATCGTATTTTAAATAAAAAACAACTGGTTCATTCCTTTTCTTTACAGAACATAAGTAGGTCACCATTAAACTCCTTAAAGTATATCTTCCTTTAGTACATCAGTACATGAAGCAGCTCTTCCAGAAGGCCCCACACACCTGCAGCAGGTTGTTACTTCCTCACAGCTCCAACCTGATTTATCTTTTGAAGACTCTGTGGGTGAAACAGTCAGCCCAAACCACCAGGTTACTGCCGCAGGGAATTTTCCAGTGCAATGAAAATTGGTTGTTCCCTTGCATTAAGATGACATTCAAAGATTTTGAAACTTAAATGGGATGAAAATATGAAGGAAGTGTCTTTGATCTTAACCACACTCTGTTACTCTGCGACTGACTTCCGAATGTAAAAGAATCACAGTTAACTTCTGTTTATGCAGCAGACTTTATGTTTATGAGGAACTTTAATGCACCAATATGATCAACACCTTATTTAAGCAGTACTGATTACACTTTTTCTCCTCATTTTATTTGAGCTCAGATCTGATTTTAACAGTATCACAAGTAAAATTAATATATTTACCACAGAACAGGCATGCATTGTTGAAAATTTCTAACAATTTCCTTCAATTAAACAGTGACAAAACCTAAATCATTCTTGTTGGTACCAAAAACTCTATTTCAAAATCAGAACATCTCCTCGTCCCCCCTAACAACTCTCTGCTATACCCCTCTCCTCAGGTCAAGAGTCTTGGTGTCATCCTCGACACCACTCTCTCCTTCACCTCAAACATCAACAATGTTACACGTGTAGCCGGGTCGGGTGTGGTTAAAATTGGGTAACTGAAGTTTAAAAATACTATTTTAAATAAATAAAATTGGTTAAAATGATTGTGCCTAAAAAGTTACCTTTAAAGGCACGCAGGCCCGTTTACAGAGGAGTCTTGAGACAAGTTCATACAGTAAAACAAGTTAAATTGCACAGTTGTTTGTTTAATTAAATAATGCTAAGTTTAAAATATTCACTATTTTAAAAGGCAGCAATAGCTTCAGTCAATAATAAAAGTGCAATTCAGTAAAATGTTCTACAAAACAGGAAAACCCCACACACAAATCTTATATAAAACCAGGAGTAATGTCACCACCCGGAGGGATTCTCATCAGTCACTCAACAACAGTCCAGAGTCCACCCTGGTAGGATCTGTCGCCCCGGAAGAGATGTCACTCAAGCAGACACCTGTTCAATTAGTCCGAGCTGGGCATCAGTCGGCCCAGTTCAGCCCACAGGACGCGTGACGCAGCCCGCCCCACGCCGTCCAGACAGCGGGCACCAACACAGCACAGGACCAGTCGGCAGTCGATGGACGACTCAGATGGAGGCAGAGACCAGTCGGGACAATCCAGACAGCAGCAAACAAACGGCCAAGGACAAACAGCAGGGACTAAACAATAAATATTTAGAATTAAAAGCTGAACATGTAAGAGAACAGAAGAAAACTGGCGCTTTACTCACCACCGAGTTCCACCTCTAGCAGGAGAGGGAAACAAGAAGCTTGTACCGGTGGTCGCTAAAACAGTAGTTCATAGCGACCTAAAGCGCACAATTAAGCTAGCGTGTGACACAACCAGCAGATGCTAAGGTCTGCCCCGGAAGGCGGGTGATGTGTAGTCAACCCTGGGGGCTGGCCCTTTTTTATACAGGAAGCCAGCCCCAGACCCACCAATCACATCTCTGCCCTTGTGTGGTGCATTCAATGTCCGCGGGACATCCTGCCACACACGGTCTGCCTATTTCCACCTCTGAAATATTAACCGTCTCCATCCTTCTCTCAAACTCCGCTCCACAGCCATCCTTGTGCACAGTCTTGTGACTTCCCTATCGACTACTTAAACTCCCTTCTCTATGACCTCCCCAACAAATCTCTCCACAAGTTACAGATGGTCCAGAACTCAGCTGCCCGTGTCATCACTCAAACCTCCTACTATAACCACATCACTCCTGTCCTGCAGCAGCTCCACTGGCTCCCGGTTAAATCACGCATCATCTTCAAAATTCTACTCCTCACGTTCAAATCTATCCACAACCTTGCCCCTCCTTATCTATCTGACCTCCTACAAATCTCCATCCCATCACGCTCTCTCAGATCCTCCTCTTCGCTACATCTCCATGTACCCTCTGCCCGCCTCTCCACCATGGGGAGCAGGGCCTTCACCTGCTCTGCCCCTCACCTCTGGAACGCTCTACCGCCAGACCTTTGAAACACCACCTCCCTTTCTCTGTTCAAGACTGCTCTGAAAACACATCTATTTAGACTTGCTTATCATTAACTTTACTAAATATATTTTATATTCACTTGTATTTTATATTCTTTATGTATTTTATATTTCAATTTATTCCTGTTGATGTTTGCACTGCTTGTTGTTTGTTTTTACACAATCACTGTGATATGTTTCTTGCTGTGAAGTGTCCTTGGGTGTCCTGAAAGGCGCTTTTAAATAAAATTATTATTATTAATATTATACAACTTGAAAAAGAAGTCCAATCTTCTTGGCTAACTTATTAATCCTAACTGTCTTATGAGAGGAGTTTTTGCTTTCAGTTTGGGTTCAACTTCACCTACACATGATATGATAAATGTTGGTTTGTTGAGATTGTCCTCCTCATATTTGTCCTTAAGTTCAAAGTCTTGAGAGTAAGCACCTGCTGATGAAGGCAAAAACAGGCGATACATTGCAAGTACAACCGGTTAAAAAATCTTCTCCTGTCATCAAGTGTGGCTTCTTTGAGTAAATAAAATGAACAGAGGATATTTTTATTCAACGGAAACTCTCAGCTTCATGTACAAGCCCAAAACCAGAAAAGTTGGCACGTTGTGCAAATCGCAAATAAAAACAGAATACAATGACTTGCAAATCTTTTTCAACCCATATTCAACTGAATAGAATGCAAAGACAATATATTTAATGTTCGAACGGAGAAACTTTATTTTGTTTTGCAAATAACCATTAACTTAGAATTCAATGGCAGCAACACATTGCAAAAAAGTTGGCACAGGGACATATTTACCACTGTGTTACATCGCCTTTCCTTTTAACAACACTCAGTAAACGTTTGGGAACTGAGGAGACCAATTTTTGAAGCTTTTCAGGTGGAATTCTTCCCCATTCTTGCTTGATGTACAGCTTAAGTTGTTCAACAGTCCGGGGTCTCCGTTGTCGTATTTTACGTTTCATAATGCGCCACACATTTTCAATGGGGGACAGGTCTGGACTGCAGGCAGGCCAGGGGAGGACCCGCACTCTTTTGCTACGAAGCCACGCTGTTGTAACACGTGCAGAATGTGGCTTGGCATTGTCTTGCTGAAATAAGCTGGGGCGTCCATGAAAAAGACGTCGCTTGGATGGCAGCATATGTTGCTCCAAAACCTGTATGTACCTTTCAGCATTAATGGTGCCTTCACAGATGTGTAAGTTACCCATGCCTTGGGCACTAATGCACCCCCATACCATCACAGATGCTGGCTTTTGAACTTTGCGCCTATAACAGTCCTGATGGTTCTTTTCCTCTTTGGTCCGTAAGACACGACGTCCACAGTTTCCAAAGACAATTTGAAATGTGGACTCATCAGACCACAGAACACTTTTCCACTTTGCATCAGTCCATCTCAGATGAGCTCGGGCCCAGCAAAGCCGGCGGCGTTTCTGGATCTTGTTGATGAATGGCTTTTGCTTTGCATAGTAGAGCTTTAACTTGCACTTACAGATGTAGCGACGAACTGTAGTTACTGACAGTGGTTTTCTGAAGTATTCCTGAGCCCATGTGGTGATATCTTTTACACACTGATGTCGGTTTTTGATGCAGTACCGCCTGAGGGATCGAAGGTCACGGGCATTCAATGTTGGTTTTCGGCCTTGCCCCTTACGTGTAGTGATTTCTCCAGATTCTCTGAACCTTTTGATGATATTACGGACCGTAGATGGTGAAATTCCTAAATTCCTTGCAATAGCTCGTTGAGAAAAGTTGTTCTTGAACTGTTCGACAATTTGCCCACGCATTTGTTCACAGAGTGGTGACCCTCGCCCCATCCTTCTATGTGGATGACTGAGCATGTCAAGGAAGCTGCTTTTATACCCAATCATGGCACCCACCTGTTCCCAATTTGCATGTTCACCTGTGGGATATTCCAAATAAGTGTTTGATGAGCATTCCTCAAATTTCTCTGTCTTCTTTGTCACTTGTGCCAGCTTTTTTGAAACATGTTGCAGGCATCAAATTCCAAATGAGCTAATAATTGCAAAAAATAACAAAGTTTACCAGTTCGAACGTTAAGTATGTGGTCTTTGCAGTGTGTTCAATTGAATATAGGTTGAAAAAGATTTGCAAGTCATTGTATTCTGTTTTTATTTGCGATTTCCACAACGTGCCAACTTTTCTGGTTTTGGGCTTGTACATCAAGAACTGATGAACTTTTGGAGTCAACGCTATTCAAGATGTCTGTCACAGCAAATAGGACTGTGAAAAAAATGACTAATTTAATCAGTTTTGCAGATAATTATATGGTGTGTTTTTAGTTGAGAGTCATTCCCAACACATAATCCAAGTGATAA
>JBBPBX010028650.1:25298-36413 GCA_038048925.1 Garcialebias charrua
ACATACATATACAGGTAGTCCTTGACTTACGACGCCCCCGACTTATGACGTTTCAGACTTACGAATATGCATCTCATTAAAAAAAAATATATAATATTTTTTTAAATAATGAATAAATAAATGTACAGTATTGTACAGTTACCAAGCATTTAGCCTATCCTAACATAATTAAGGAGTGAGTTGAATTTTCTCCCTCCTCCCTAGCAGGCTCCATTCACATAAAGGGAGACAATTCAACTCACTCCTTCATCTTTAAAAACTGTGTTAGGGTAGGCTAAGTGCTTGGTGACTGTACAATACTGTACATATATTTATATATAAAAAATAAAAACATAAATATATATATTTTTAAAATTTTAAATAATAAATAAATAAATGTACAGTACTGTACAGTTACCAAGCACTTAGCCTATCCTAACATAGTTAAGGAGTGAGTTGAATTGTCTCCCTCCTCCCTAGCAGGCACCATTCACATAAAGGGAGCTAGCTCCCTTTATGTGAAAGGGAGACAATTCAACTCATTCCTTCATCTTTAAAAACTGTGTTAGGATAGGCTAAGTGCTTGGTAACTGTACAGTACTGTACATCTATTTATTTATAAAAAAATAAAAAAATTAAAAAAATTTTTTTTTAATGATCCTACTTACGAATTTTCGACTTATGAATGGCCCGCAGGTACGGAACTCGCTCGTAAGTTGGGGACTACCTGTACATTCATATGCAGTCACATACCCATCTACAAATCTACATATGATATCTACATATACATCCCCGCATCTTTTGTGTGTGGTTGTGAGCATGCATAAGTGAATAAGGCTTCTCTAATAGAACATTCAATAGCGACCGTGAAGCATCAGAGATCCGCCCCCCAAGACCTGAGGCAGACATAAGGGAGACCTGAGCTTAATGCTGAATCCTCACCAAATGCTTTTCGCGCAGCCGAAGCAGCCACTTTACATTGAAAGTCTATGTGGCCGCGTATCTTGGAGCAGCGGGGCGTGACGCGGCGCATCTTCAGCATTTCAAGCAGCGCAGCAGCACCCGGCAGTCCCTTTTCACGCACGCGCTTAGCCGAGCAGCAGGAAGCCAGAATATTCGTGCTTCTGCTGCTCGTAGCGTCGCAGCAACCACTCGGGAGAGACTCTGCAATGTGATGACGCAACGACGACGGGACTTTCTGTGGACGAAAACAGCCTCCGGTAGGAAAACCTGGCATTTTTAAAGTTGCTGCTGTCCACTCGAGCGCACCCCAAACATAAAAAAAAAATGTTTTAATCTCAACAAAGACTTTTGGAGTTGTAGCTCGGCTCGTAGAAAACCCACTCAAGTGTTAACAAGGCTCACGTACAGCTGATTTTATCTGCCCAGTGTACATAAAAACAACACGGATCTGACCGGGAAGGGAGCCATACGCTCCTCCCACTGCGCATCTGCAGACATGTTCAGTGGGGACAGACATCTGTTGACAAGCAGCAAACACAGAGCATTGGGAGCATTTTGATGCGTTTGGTGAGGATGAGGCATAAGACCCCAAGAAGGACACCGGGCGCAGAGCCCCCAGGGCCACCCAAACAGGACGAACCACTCACCCACCCCCCAGATCCAACCATAGGGGAAAACCGAAAGATCCCCACCAGCGATTACACACAATGATCCCCTGGGGCTAACAGCGACATGTTCACAGGCCCCCGCCGGAACCCGCTGTACCGACGTAGCCCCAGGCCTAGGCACCAAGGCCCGGGCACCGGGACGCCCACCCACCAGGCCCCGGCCCGACAGGACCACAGGACCCGAGCCCCACCAAGCAGCCACCAGGCCGAGCCGACACACGCCCAAGAACCCAACCCCCGACACCGAGGGCCCCAAGCACGCCGACAGGCAAGGGCACACCCCACTAGGGGGCCATACACCAGGGGCGCAACACCAAGCAGCCCCAGCTGTATCGAAGAGGGGGCAGTCTAAGACCCGGCCTGACAAATAGACATTCATACACAGATACCATCACACAAACCCACCCTCATCCTCACTCACTCAAGAACATGCAATAACGACACATTCCATTCATAATCCCGATATTCACTCTATACCCCCCAGGTCCAAGAATGGGCCTACCTCCTGGGTTTGAGTGTGGGCTGCCCCATGTAGGGGGCAGGTACTTGTCTTGGATTATTTAAGATTTTTAAAACTTTATTACTATCAGAGATAAGCATGTCTGTTTCCCTGATACCTCATAAACCATCTAACAGTTTTAAAGAAACAGATACTAACCATTGGGTTGATTTCTACAAGAGGTTAAATTTTGGAGTCAACACAACTCAAGATGGACAAGAGAACAGGTCCCTCTTGTAAATGAGTCCTTGAGACTCAGTGAGATTAACCTGCCTAAATAAAGGTTGAATGAAAAAAACTTTCGAAACACAAAAATGGCTCTACCTTAGTAGATTTTCTTAATAGATGTTTGGTTAAATTTTGGAGCATTATCCCCAAAACCCACTTTGCCCATTAAGTATTTTCAAACATTATTTCTCAAAACTTTAGCTTTAACTGTTGATGTAAACCCTGGATGTTTTTAAGACTATTATCTCCGGAACTACAGGACAGATCTGAATGAAACTCTCATAATAAAGTCACTTGCTGCACATCTACAACTAAACAACATTAGGAGTGACCAAATGTCAAGATCCAGCACCAAAGTGGTTATAACCAGGGCATTTTACATAGATCTAAATTTGACAAGGTAGTAACTGAGTGTGGTCTATAACACATTCTTAGTGCATCTTGTTTCATGAGATCTTAATGTATCGCATGAGATAATGCATATTATCACTTACAATATCAAAGTCAAAGTCAAAGTCAACTTTATTGTCAGAACTGCAATATGTACAGGACATACACAGGATTGAAACTGCGTTTCTCTCAGTCCCTCGGTGCAACAGTAACCATCTAAACACTAAACACTAAAACATTTAATAAACATAAGCATAAAATAGTAAAAGTGTAACACTGTCCTGAGTTTTTTCATAGTAGTATAAAAAGTATAAAAAGTATCTATAAAATAAACTGAAGGTTCTAGCATTGACATTTGCAAAGAGTGGCACAGCAGCATATGAGTTAATGTACACAGTATATGTATGAGGTAGTTGATGTTGGTATAGAGGCAAAGTGGCATATGCAGTGAGGCACATAAGGCACATTTGGCATCCTTAGATAAGGCTAGTCAGAGAATACTGTATATGTATCAGCAGTAGTGTAGATATAAAAGTAGTGTAAATGTAAACAGTAGTAATAAATGTAAAACAGTAGTAATAAATGTAAACCGTATTAATAAATGTAAACAGTGAATGTAAACAGTAGTATGACTATAGGCAGTAATGTAATACAAACATTAGTGCAAATATGAGAAGTAGTGCAAACTGAATGAGCACATGACCGAGAGTTTAGTGAATAACCCGTTTGATGACACAGGGTCCAGTGTTAAAAACTTTGTGTTGAGTGGTAATGTGTGAGAAAGTTTTTTGTGTTAAGGCAGTTCAAATGGGAGGGGAGGCAGAGCAGGCAGAGTGTTTAGCATTCTGACTGCCTGATGAACAGAGCTGTCTCTCAGTCTGCTGGTTCGAGCCTGGAGACTCCTCAGTCTCCTCCCTGATGGCAGCAGTCTAAAGCGGCTGTGTAGTGGGTGTGTGGGATCACCTGCCATGCAGAGGGCTTTCCGAGTGAGGCGTTTGCTGTGTAAGTCCTGCAGTGAGGGCAAGGAGGTGCCGACGATCTTCTCAGCTGCTCTCACGATGCGCTGGAGGCTCTTGCGGCAGGATGCAGTGCATGCACCAAACCACACAGTGATGCAGCTGGTCAGGACACTTTCTATGGCACCCCTGTAGAAGGTGCACATGATGGGGGTTGAAGCTCCAGCCCTTTTCAGCTTGCGGAGAAAGTAGAGGCGCTGGTGAGCCTTCTTGGCCAGTGCTGCAGTGTTCCTGCTCCAGGACAGGTCCTTCGAGACGTGCACTCCCAGGAACTTGGTGCTGTCCACTCTCTCCACTGCGGTGCTGTTGATGGTCAGAGGGGCATGTTGTGCATCCCTCTTCCTGAAGTCCACGACAATCTCCTTTGTCTTCTCCACGTTGAGAGTGAGATTGTTGTGTCCGCACCACAAGGCCAAGCGGCTCACCTCGTTCCTGTAGTCCGTCTCATCGTTGTTGCTGATGAGACCTACCACTGTTGTGTCGTCCGCAAACTTGATGAAGTGGTTGGAGCTGTACGATGGTGTGCAGTCGTGTGTTAGCAGGGTGAATAGAAGGGGGCTCAGCACACATCCTTGTGGGCCCCCTGTGTTCAATGTGATGGTGCTAGATGTGTTACTCCAATCCATTGACCAAGCAGTTGCTGTAAATTGTACCTTTACCTCGCTTCAGTTGAAGACAATCTTAAGGGCCTTGCATGTGTTGAAGGATTAGATACCTTTTAATACGATATTCTGATTGAAACTGTAGTGATATAGGCCTCTGTCTTGACCTTCAAGTACACCTCTCCACATCTCTCTGAAACTCTAAGTGTTACACCTTCATGGACACTTATATATTTTAACAATTATTATGAATTAATGGACACTAATTAATCAGATTGAACTTTCTCTTTAATGTGTGTTAATTCAGAATTGATCTACAGTATATTTTTGTCATTTTTAATGATGATCTGTTACTTTCATGAGCTTTGACCTTCTGCTGGTTTTATTTCTGCAAAAGCAAGCAAGACTCTCGCTAAGACACAGTTCAGGGTAAACTGTTAGCTGTTCAGCTTCCTTCTCTGTTTTGTCTGTGAAAGTAGACATAACATTAGCTGTGTTCACAGGCAGGCCATCTGGCTGTTTATGTAAACAGTTTTCCTGTTGTCCGTCAAGAGACTTCCTGCCTATGGGATCATACTTCCATCTTTTATTTTGTTATAACCAGCCAATAGTTATTCAGGAGGTGGTTCAGATCCCGCCTCCCTATAAATGGGCACTTCCTGCATTTGCCTTTAGAGTTTCGAGGAGTACGAACTGTCAACCTGCTCTCCTCTCTGAAAGCTGGAGACGTCCCGGTCATATGTCAACGACCCACGTCTCAGCGGGGATCATAGTAAAGCCTTACTGTGATCCTGTCACTGTTCTGGAAGAATTTGTTTTCTAAAGTTTTATTTTGAAAGTTCAACCAGTGCGATTGGAGTCTGTTCCTGCCGGGAGAAGCGGTTCTTCTCACTCGTCTGAATCAGCTCACACGCGCGGAGGTCATCTGGGCGTGAACTGGACAACACAGTCCGTTAGTGTCCACAAACCTCAACTCTTATCTCCAAGACGTATCGTCAACAGGTAACGAGGCGTTGATTGTGTCCTGAACGTGTGGGAAGCCCAGCTGAGATCCGTATGGGAAAGCTTGCCACCCTGGTTGTTTTCAAAATAATTAACTTCCGTTAACTTAGCTTCCATTCATCTCCTTCCTCCTATTTCTTATTTTTCATAAGTATTTAATCTGTCAAGTTTTGTGCCAACAGTTAAGTTTTAATTGTCTGTTTGTTTTAATTTGAATTCTTGTCAACGTAGTTATTAAATCAGAGCTAATATCGATACAAATGTTTATGTAATTTTTGTGATAGTTTCAATAAAAGGTCTATTCTTTTGGTAGACCAACATAAATTGAAGTCTAAGCGTGAAATTACATTACTGGCTAATCACATCGTTAGATTTGTTGATTTATTCTGAAAAAGTTGAGACCCCGTGAACTTGGTGGCAAGTTTGTGCAGATAAAGTCTGCTCAGACTTGCACGTCTAAACTATAGGTAAGTCAGTAAACTGACAAATAACTCCTATATTGTTACAAAACCAATATACAAGTGTTCTGTAAACAAAGTATTATCAATGTATTAACAAATGTTTGTGCAAGCATGTTTACTGTGCAGCTTGGAAGCAGCACACACAGGGTAGGCCAAACAGGGATGTCTACATTCCTGGGGACAAGCCCAGAAATCAAACTGAGCCACAGAACATCTTAAAAATATAAAACACACACATAGTGACATTCTAATACAGACAAACTGGTGCATAC
Organism: Garcialebias charrua; assembly: GCA_038048925.1. Lineage (NCBI taxonomy): Eukaryota > Metazoa > Chordata > Actinopteri > Cyprinodontiformes > Rivulidae > Garcialebias > Garcialebias charrua. Next base: position 31,379 of record JBBPBX010028650.1, read on the forward strand.
ACATAAAAGTCCATGGTACAGACATATATAAACATATATACATTAAACTCTTTATGTCTTAAAGACAAAAGAGAAGCCACACACACACAATAATATAAGGAATCTAAACAGGGCAGTATGAGACCCTGGGGGCCGCTCATAACCGTTGTCCCGGTAACCAGGATTTTATCAGTAGAACAGCCAATCACACACCAGAAGAAGCTGCATATTATCACACAACAACTAGGGAAATTCAGCATTCTCGGGGGACCTTCGGCGGGACAGGTCTGATATGCTCACAACTTCTTGTGCACAATGAATTGTTCTATTTCCTGTTAAACTCTGATTATTCTGTTAATCTGTGCCTGTCAATAAATCTTTATCGTTTTTAAGACACGTCTGGCTCATTGAACACCGTTGCAAAATTCCTTCACATGTTACAACCAAAGAAGTGGCAAAATCACTTCTCAATGACATAGTTAGCTGATGAAAATCACGTAATTTTGTTCACAGTGTACAGGTAGCTTCACCTCTGCTTAACACAAGACCTGGGCTGAACTTTTTTCACAGTATTGTGTGATTGGTCAAAAGTTTGTGGGCATGATCATTAATGAGGAAAAGTGCTAGACATTCAGCTGTACAACTAAACAAACACACTAAATTAGTCAAATGGTCAAGAACTCCTGGATGGAGATCACACAGACATCATGTATGGAGGAGTCTGCTGAAAACTGGCGCTCTCTTCATGATAGAGTTGTGGCTAACTGGCAGATGCAGGGATGGAGTGGAGACTCTGGCTGGAAGAAACCCGTGTGGTGACGTGTACTGAAGCAGGAGGGGTTTCCCTGGAGCTCTGAGTGGTGCGTCTCATGGACTATGAAAGGTGTGTGCAAAAACAAACATCCCGCAACAACGTGACCGTGAGTCGATTGTTTGGCTTTGGATGGAGTATGCTGGGCCCTTAGGTCTAAAACTCAGATTTGAAAAGTGGTAGGTGATATGCATTCTTTCAAGGAATGCTAGGCCTTTCACTTAAGACAACTTTAATTAATTCAGAGGTTGCAGTTCATCCATCCGGACTTTGTCTGCTTTGCTTTTGTAACTGATAAAAGTACGATGTATTTAAATAAGACAAATTCCATGTGGCCTGATTAGATGTTAGTATATTGTGACTTACTGTATCTGTCTATAATTGTAAGTAGACTGTGCTACATATCGACTGTTTGTCTTGGAGTTTCAAAAGACTGCTTCAGCAATTGTGACATGTTTTTTATGTGTGTGTAGGGAGAGACAAAGGGAAGAGTTGTCATCTTGTTAAAGTGTTCAGGTTAATGTACTTATACACAATGTCAATCTTTTAAAACTATTCTCATTTCACAGGTTTTTTAATTTATAATTGATGTATACTTTTTACATTTTTTTCCTGTACTGTATTATTATTGATGACAGTTTATTAAGTGATAAAATAACATTCGGACTGTGAGCTAATTGATGTAATAACATTTTGTTTTATTCAAGGTAACAAAGTTCATCTGGCTTCGCTGTTTAGTAAAGTAATACCGTATACAAAGATTTATCAGCATTTAAGCAATGTAAGCATGTAATCGGTCATTACAGGGCTTAGGTAGGAGGCGATACCATGACACCATCATATTCATAATGTTGCATTTAGACTTTCCACATAATAATGCAATGGTGGCATTTTAGGATTTTCTGACTTTGGGAACTCAGGCCCTGATTACACGAGAACAACCTCTGGAAATTGTAGTTTTTTAATGTTTATTTGGATGAATAAACAAAAAAGACCAGGTTTACATGGAAATACTGGAGTGTCCATGCCAGTTAATGTTGCCATAAAATAAATTAAATCAGAGTCATCTTTATTGTCATTGCAAAGAAGCACAACAAAATTGCATTTTCAATACAGCCTATCCAAGAACAACATAAACAACAACTGACATGGGGGAGAGAGAGGTGACTGAGACCGCCGCCTTGGGAGGCGCATCCTTATTTTTAGATAAGGAAGAAAAAAAAAATGAGGGGGAGGGTAGGTGTAAAAAAAAAAAATATCTCAGTGTCCTATAGCACACAGTATTAGAGTTACAAAAAAATGACCTCAGTGCAACATAAAAAGTGCATAAATAAACAAAATACAAAGTATGTATGCAAGTGTAGTGGGTAAGGGGTTGGGGTCCCAGCACGCCCGCCAGGTGAGTGACGCAACCCTTTGGTGCCTTCACATCTCCTAGGCTGCTGCACCAGGGGAGGCAATGAGGAAGGCCAGCAAAAGCATGATTTTGAGTGGAAGTTATAGCACAGCACAGTCCACAGCCATAGTCTTGATAAGAGGTGTTTGTTTATCAGACAGCTCGGTTGAGCTCTGACACTGTTCCTTGTCAGGGGCGGCCATGGTGTAGTGGTAATGGCAGTCGTCTCCCAATTGGAAAGTTGGCGGTTCGACTCCCGGGACCCGCACCATGTGTCGTTGTGTCCTTGGGCAAGACACTTAACCCTGAGTTGCTCCCGGTAGGACAGGAAAGCACCTTGCATGGTAGTCTGCCGCCACCGGTTTATGAATGTGTGTAGCATTCAATATATGTGTAGCACTTTGAGATTTTCAGTAATGAAAAGTGCGTTATAAATTGAATTAATTATTATTATTATTATTATTATTATTGTCCTTAGGTAGGGGAGGGGGAGAGGAGGGGAGCAGAGTGTCTTGTTTTTATAACATCCATGGTGAAAATTGAGATAGTCCATAGGGGTGGGCGATACTGAGAATTTTGGAATCAATCCGATACCAAGTAAATACTGTGCTAGAATTGCATACTTCGATACCGATTCCGATACTTGGGGGCGCTGTTGAGCCGCACAAAATTGAACAGTGTGAGTAACAAAATATTTGCCCATCACCTCTTTTACAACACACAGTTGTTTAAATAAAAGTCACTAGTGCAAAATAACAAAAAAGCAGCAATGTTACAAAAACATAACACTGTCAAAATCACAAAAACAGTGATAAGAAAACAACTTCTATTGCACAGATGTTTTTTGAAAAAAAACAAAAACAAAAAAAAGCACGACAACAAAGCATCGAGTACCACCTTGGTATCGATAGTATCGATACTAGAATCGATACGCCCACCCCTAATAGTCCACCTTCCAAGGCCAGAGCCAGATTCAGATTTCAACATTGCTTTGGGTCAAATCAAAAGAGCCGGAAAAGAACAGGAAAAGAGCCACCTGCATCATGAAAGACCTCACTCACCCAGCACACTCAATCTTTGTCCCACTCCCCTCAGGACGGAGGTTGAGGAGCATCAAATGTAGAACCACTAGACTGAGGAACAGCTTCTACCCTGAGGCTGTTAGACTCATGAATAAATAAAAATAAAATAAAAATAAACACTGCAAAATATCACATCATGCTGATGCTGATCTGTTTTCTTGTTGCTGTGTTCATCTGTGACCATCTGCTCATACAGACTCATGTTCGTGCTGCTGTTTATAATGATGTTTTTCCACTACATTAGGGCTTAGTGTATTACTAGTTGATGTTTTTCTTAGTTAATTCTAGATGTTATTACTGTTTTTCTCTTGCATTTGTTGTTGGATGTAACTGGGACCCCGTGTACATAATCTCGTTTTCATCACATGTACCACATGTGGTGCAAATGACAATAAACACTCTCTGACTCTGACTCTGACTCAAGCTTGTTTTTGATTTGATTTGATGTTTATTCATTCATTTTAAAAGAACAATACAAGACAGTTTCATCAGATACAAGATTACAAGTAGGATAAAATGAAGGGAGCAGAAAGAAGATGAAATCTTATTATATCTGCCCCTATTTCACAGTTTGTTCAACCAATGATAACTTTCAAGCAACATCACAGAATGAATAGTTCTACCTATTTTCCTAACTGTAATACACAAACTACATCACAAAATGAATAATTCTACTTAATTTTCCTGACTGTAAAACATAAACTAGATCACAAAATGAATAATTCTACTTAATATTTCTAACTGTAATACACAAACTACATCACCCATAATTCTAATTAATTTTCTAATTCTAATTTTTTTATTTTTTTTATTTTTTTTTTTTATAATTTTATTTAATTTTCCTATTTTTTTTTATTTTTTTTTTTATTAATTTTCCTAACTGTAATACACAAACTAGATCATAAAATGAATAATTCTACTTAATTCTACTTAATTTTTCTAATTGAAATACACAAACTAAAAGATGGCACAACATCAAGATGTTCACAAAATGAATAATTCTACTTAATTTTCCTAATTGTAATACACAAATTCATCACAAAAATGAATAATTCTACTTAATTTTTCTAACTGTAATACACAAACTGCTTCATAAAATGAATAACTCTACTTAATTTTTCTAACTGTAATACACAAACGTACCGTACATCATAAGTACAACATAATTGTAATACACAAACACGCAAGATTACATCATATATAGTTTTTGAGCAAGTCCTTTTTGACCTTTTTCTTAAATGTATACATTGATTTTTCATTTTTAACATCACTCTCCAGAGCATTCCACAATCGAATTCCCTGAATTGAGGTAGACCGTCCTTTTAAGCTGGTTCTGAATTGTGGTTTGATGAATATCTCTGTCCCTTTGAGATTGTAATAACTTTGTCTTTTTATAAAATTTCTTTGGATATTTAAAGGTAATGTGTTATTATGAGCCCTATACATAATTGATAAAATACTATATTCTACCAATTCCTGGAATTTCAATAAGTTTAGTTGAATAAACAAAGTGTTTGAAGGGTGAGTGAAATGTTTTCTGGTGATTACTCTTACAGCTCTCTTTTGTAAAATAAAAACAGGCTTTGTAATAGTTTTGCATGCTTTTCCCCAAACCTCAATACAATAGATTAAATGTGGAGCAATGATTGTGTTATACAACATATGTAAAGCTTTATCAATTAAAAAATCCCTGACTTTATACAGTACTGCAATTGCTCTAGCTAGTTTTTTTTTAATAGAATTTACATGATGTTTCCATGTCAGTTT
>JBBPBX010028651.1:3700-36411 GCA_038048925.1 Garcialebias charrua
TTAAGCTTTTACTGCTTTTGTAAAAATTTGTTTGACATGATATTTTAAAAACACATTTCAAAGAAAGGAAGATATAAGATTTCTTGTTTCACCAAATGGATATTAACATACAAAACAAATAGCTTTTAAAAAATCAACTCTAAAGATAGGCTATTATACAGATGAACAAAAATATTGTAAAGCAAAAGTATTTGAAAAAATATAGAACAAGGCTATTTTAACTGAACGCGCTGCTCGCTTCGGCTTTTGTAGATGCTGCTACTTCCTTCACTGCAGATGACAGCAGTTCATTCTTATTAGTAACTTACTGTCACCTCCTCTACAAGTACATTAACACAATTTTATATTATGCATTCTTATTTAGTTTTATTTGTGCTGTATGATTCGTAAAACCACATCAAAAGCCATAGACTGGCCAGGCCCGCCCATTCAGCACGTTATTTTGGCCCGACCTGGCCCGAGTTTTGGGTTGGGCCAGCCCAGGCCTGCACCCAGGTTAGAAATGACAGCTCTAGGTCAGGGCACCAAGGTTCCCACCTTTTATTATTATTATTTTTCATTTAAGGATATTGGGGGTCGGGTGAAAATTAACCTGGGGCCACTTCTGGCCCTTGGGTCATATGTTGCCCCTGTCTGATTCAGACTGTTCCGCTTCACCAGACTGGGGCAGGTGAGAGCAAGCACTGGTGTTGCCAGCCTGCAAAATTGGCTACATACTGTATTTTCCATTTTTTATTGAAGTACTTTAATGACTCCTGCACTGCATCACTTGAGACACACACACACAGACACACACAGACCCCATACACACACATTTTTTTGTTTTCACCGACGTCCATAGGCCTGTGAAGTGTTTCAATTTGTTGAACAGCTGTGAAATTTCAGGCGTTTGAAAGACACTAATGCATGCTCTAAGGCCTAATATAAACAGCATTACACAACATGTAAACCCTGCTCTGGACCTGAGGACATATTGGTGGTGGAGGTGGCACTTGTCATTTAAACTTGCAGATCTTTGTATGCACTAATTCCTTTGTAATTGCAATCTTTGCAAAAAATCAGCTGGAAAATGATTTTATGTTGACATTTCCCAATTTCTGTGATCTCTTCAAGTCATAATCCAAGTTTTCATCCAAATCTAAAGGGAGACTTGAAGCGTGTTTTCTGTTTGCCTATTATCCAAAAATAGCAATCAAAATTCTGCTGAGAAGCAGCTATTGCAGCTGTTTAAATGCACTCCACTTCTTTGTGAAGCTTGAAATTGCTTCTTTTCTTTCTTTTTTTTGAGGCCCATAACTTACAACCACCTGGAGAGTATGGCTGGCCAACAGATCCTAGTCTCACAAAGTTATTAATCCTGCAGAAATGTTGGTTTATCATAAAGCTGCTGAAGTCCAACATCTTGTGTGGCAAATGTACAAGAACGATCCCTCCGGCAGTACTGTAGATTGTAACTTCCAGGAAGAACAGAAGTGTAGGAATCTTTGAGGTAGATCCAATTGGAAGAAAAATGGGAGGAACATACAGTACAGTAAATGGGAGGAGATGAGGGGGAATAACACTTTTTGGCTGCAGCCACTCAATAGGAAATCAACCGAATCAAAAGTTTTCAGTCAGAGAAACAGAGATAAATTAGATATGAATTTATCTCACCAGTCAGTAGAGGTGATCTGTTTTATCAGTTGATAATATGGCTTATTCTGGAAAAAAGTTATTGCTGGTTGTTTCACAGCTTTTATTGGCCTCTCCATTCAGCACTGTTTTGTAAACACCTTTACTAACTTTCACTTTTATAAAAGAAGTGTAGGAGATGTAGTCATAGCCATTGTTGTGAACACTAATATAAAAGCAAAATTGAACATTCATATTTGTATTTATTTTATATTATTTTTTATGGCAATTGGTGGCACAGCTGGTAGAGCTGCTGCCTCTCAGCGAGGTCACTGGTTAAAATTTCGGCCGGGGACCATTCTGGATGGACTTTGTGTATTCTCTCCGTGCATGTGTGGTTCCCTTTCAGTCTGGTCTCTCGGTGCAACATACTTGCTATGGGAATTGCGCCCTCGCGCGATTAGCTGAAGGAATATACTCACGCCTTTACGGAAGGGGTGTCACCGCTAGAGCTGTCATCGGGCCGGAAATCCACGGCCCTACCCTACCCGAGCCCTTAGTTTAATTACCCAAGCCCGAGGGAGCCCGCTGATTTCCTAGAAATCACCGCCCGACCCGACCCTACCCGATTAAAAAAAAAACAACAACAAAAAAAAAAAAACACTACGTTTATTTATTAAGCTTTTACTGCGTTCTCCCACTCAGCAAAAGAACTTGATGTTGTTCTTCTGTGTTTTGATGGAGGAGGTGTGAGCGCGCTGCTCGCAGTGACTTTTGAAGCTTCAGGAATGTCAGGAATGCGGCAACTTGTTCCGCCGCAGAGAGAGCAGTGTGCGGACGTGAGCGTGCACCTGACGCACGTCAGCTGGTGACATAATTTTGAGCTTGTTAAAGTTAGGCCACAGAAATAATGCAACTCTGTGCAAGTCGTGGATAATAATTTTGCGCTCCAGCACTTCTGCATGTCGCGCAGAAACACCTGCTGCGGAGAGTCTGTGTGTGAGGAGTGAGGACTGGCAGTGTTGCTTCAGTTTCTCATTCCAGAGACAAACCAGGTTGGTGGGATATTTGTCACCCTCCAGTTCTCTCTGTGCACGGTAAAATGGTTCGAGAAATGTCACTAAAAAGTCCAGCATGTCGGGGGAGACGCTGTCCAGGCGCGCGCTGCGCGCCTGCTCTCTGGCTGAGTTGCGCAATTAAGTGGCTGCGCTCAGTGCGCTGCGGTTTTCACCATCTAAATTCACTCTATTAATTATTTCCTCATCAATAAACTTACTGCCTTATATTCTTTACAAGCAGATTAAAACAATTTTATATTGTGTGCATTTTTATTTAGTTTTGTTTGTGCTGTATGATTAAAAAAAACCACATCAAAGCCCGAGCCCGACCCGCGGCCCGCCAATCAAACGCAAAAATATGGCCCTACCCTACCCGAAGTCGGGTAGGGCTCGGGTAGGGTCGGGCTCGGGCAAAGAAACGACACCTCTAGTCACCGCTGCGCCAGAGGCCCCGCCCTCTGGGTACTTAAGAAGCTGATGCCCATCCATCTTTCAATATTTGCCCTTCATCTCGCTAAACCTGAACTACCTCTTTGCGGGATTTCTCTGTTGCTTCATCGCTCAACTTGAGGTGAGCTTGCTCCCTGCACAGAGCGCACAGAGAATTATTCCTGCGTATTGCTGGACTAGCGAAAGCTAGTCCGGCACATTTTCTCTTAACCCCGAAGTATTTTCTTCTCCTCTCTCTACAGATTGCTTCGCTCGACAGCGCTAACTACCACAAGAAAAAAGCTACTTTGCTAACTCCTAGCGAGCTAGCCAGCGAAAGCGACGCGACGGAGGAGACATTTCAAGGAAAAAGAAAAAGGATTCTGGAAGGACTCGCTCGCCTTATCTCGGACATGCCTCCGGAGAAAGGAAAGCGAAAGGCAAGACTTCCAAGGAAAACCAACGGGACGGCGAGCCCAACTTCGCGCGCCTGTCCCAGCGGATGCGGTTTCTCCCTCGCGGCGACGGACACCCATGAGGCTTGTCCAGTCTGCCTGGGAATGCTACACGCAAAAACAGCGCTGGATACGCCCGACTTTTGCCCACACTGCAGCCTGATGCTGGATGCGGTGCTGCGGCACCGGGTTGACCTCGTCGCCAAAGCCATGGGCACTTCAGCAGTACCAGCGGATACGGACACCACGGAGCCTCTCACTCCCACGCCGGAGCTCGAGAACATGGCTCTACATGACAGCACACGAGTCGAATGGGGTGACAGCCCTGACGTGCTGGCTCCTATGGTGGACTTAACAGTCGAGTTCGACACCCGAGGCATGATGAACGAGGACAAGATCTCAATTTCAGCCTCGGGCGAATTTTTAGCGGAGGACACAGACATAGAACTGGAGGATCAGGGAGAAGATCTCTCCCAGACCCGGTACCTGTGCTCCCAGAAACCGACTTTTCCATCCCTGCTCTGTTCGACCTGTGCCACAGAGCAGCGGACGCGCTGTAAATCCTATGGCCCGAGCCTCCACCTCGCCAACATGTCACGAGGCTGGCAGGAAACTATTTTTACTCGAAGCAACAGGCCGCCACGAGGCAAAGGATGCCCGTTTTCCCGGACTTCCTCACAGAACTAACTCGCACCTGGGCTCAGCCAAGAGCCCCCATGCTCCTTCCCCTCTCATAGTTCCTCGACGGGATGGATGAGGTAGGAATAGCTAATGTACCTCAGATTGAGGACACACTAACGTCTCACCTGGCTCCTAAGTCATCCAGGACAAAACCAACTCTCCCCAGCAAGGCTTGTCGAGCTTCAATGTCTCTACTCGAGAAGTGCTACAGAGCTCAGGGACTCGCGGCGCGCGCCATGAACGCGTCAGCATTGATGCAGGCTTACCTAGCGGAAAAGCTGCAGCAGCTGCAGGTAACAACGGACAAGCAGGTTGCCACCGACTTGCTGGACAAAGCCCGCAGGGCAACATACTTTGTACTCTGCATGATGGTGACAGCCACTATTGCTCAAGGCAAAGGCATGGCGGAAGTGGTCATCACGATTCGCCACCTATGGATGACTTTAACGGATCTCCCTGAGGGACAAAAGGTGCCTTTTCTCCACCACTCGATATAGCTGACGGAATTATTTGGTAAAGCTTTGGAACGAATTCAGACCAAGCTGGACCAAAGGCGCAGACAGGCCGAAGCTCTCCGGGTGGGCATTCCCCGGAGAAGCTTCCCACCCCCAAGGGAGTCTGCTGGAGGCAGATCTGCGCAGCCTCGACACCGCTCGGCAATGCATGTCCCACCGCAGAAGTGGCCAGCATACAAGGAGGAGCCCCGGCAGAGACCCCCATCGGGCCAACCTCGCACCGAGCACGCATGGAGCAAAAACAGGTTTGTTCCCCGCCAGGCGGTCAGACACAGGGCCTCCTCGGCAAACCGGGACACCAGACAGAAACGTGCCTGATGAACCAGGTCCACGTTCCCACATTACACGATCACCCACCCATGCGGTACTGGGAATGATCCCTTCATGTCCAGACTTTATTTGTAACACGGTACAAAAAGCTGGTAAATCTATTGCATGCATAAATCATGCTCTCTCTGCTGTGAGTGACATAGAATCATGTACGTCATTGCACATAAGCACGAATAAAGCTCATAAAACAGCCCCTCTCTGTTTTATTGACTCTAAAACAAAACTTAAAAAAAACCACACAAATAACTTCAGCAGAACAGGTCCCTCTGGCCTGCCAGCTGTCATAAAGGGAGGGGGCCATCCCCCCCCACTCCCTTATGGCCCATGGGGTGTTAGCCTAATCAATAGACCCTAGCAGGGTGCCTCTGATTCGTTTGCAATAAACAGACACAGAGGCGTCTGCAAGCACCCCCCACACCTCTCACGGAGACAGGTGAGGGAAGTTACGTGCTCAAGACCCCGCTCCATTGTGAATAACGGGGCAGCCAATACACTAACCAGGTGAACACGTGACATGTCCGCACCTCAGGGAGGCATGCCGACAGAATCTAACGACGGGGGGGCCACGTCAGATGCCCACAGGCAGCCACAAGCTTCACACCTTCACAGCAGCAATTGTGTTCAAGCTGCTGTACATGTAAACAAATCAGAGTTGAATCAGATCTCTCTTCCTGTTTTTCGAAGGGGACTGGGCTCTCTATCACAAAAAATCTAAAGTCTGCCAAACTAAAAGGAGTATCTCCTCATTCTGACATTACAGCTGCCCCTTTATTATTAATGAGGGACACGCAATGTCCAAGCAGTGATCAGACAGCACGTGACCTTCCTCTCTGTGCTGATCCACCTCTGCTCTCAAACAAAATTCTCCCAACGGGTGAAACACAGACCCCGGTCGGTCTGCATGGTTCCGAAGCTCTGTTAAAGCCAAGGACCAGTAAACTGGACCATTCCATAAAACGGATTGTAGTCAGGAGATCTGCTCATTTACAAAACTCGTAGTCTCCCAGTCCCATGACCCCAAACTTGGAGGGGGAAAATAGACTTTCTGCTCCAACTGTGTCTAATATGGATGACAGGTTGCATCTGCCCTCGATAAACCTCGAGCAGAGCAGCCTGGTAGCACATCGGCAAGGAAGTTCTCTTCCCAACTTGGTTGACCCCCAGGGGTTCACAACCTCCAGGACCCTTGGAGGCAAACTAGATGCACCAACTGCTCTTCTTCAGGGCCAAACTATGTCACCAGAAGGGGCAGTCCAGCCGTTTAGGCCAGGAACTGTCAAACATTTCAGCTTGTTGGCAGAATTGAACAAGCTGATGGCGTCAGGCCTGCCGGAAAATGTGGTAAAAACCATACAAAATGCCCATGCTATGTCAACACAGTCTCTATACGCATAGAAGTGGCGTATTTTTGAAGCCTGGTGCTCAGAAAGAAATATTATTTCTTATGCATGTGACTTGACTTAGCTCCTGACCTTCCTTCACGACTTACTGGAAAAAGGTTGTTCTTACTCAACGATTAAAGTTTTCCTATCAGATATTTCAGCCTGTCATGAAGGCTGGGGACACAGGACACCTAGAGCGTATCCAATCATAATAAGATTTATGAAAGGTGTGCTTCGGACTAAACCACCCAGCAAGATTCTGACCCCTGGTTGGGATCTTGGCCTGGTCTTGGGGGCTCTCTGTGACCCCATTCGAGCCACTGAGCGAGGTTAAGATAGATTTGTTATCTTATAAAACCGCTCTACTCCTGGCACTTTGCTCGGCGAAACGCGTGGGTGACCTCCATGCATTGTCTGTACATCCAATGTGTACCAGATTCGCCCCTGACGGGTCAAAGGTCACCTTAAGGCCTAATCCCGCATACACTCCCAAGGTCTTGACTTTGAACCACAGGAGTCTAGACTTTGATCTCTCCTCCTTCCCACCTGCTCCTGTTCTCACTCAGGAACAGGAAAGGCTGAAGGCTCTCTGCCCCATGAGAGCTTTACGCACTTACATGCAGAGAACAGCCGAATGGAGAAAAACAAATCAACTGTTCGTCTGCTTTGCAGCACCTGCTACCGGAAAGGCCCTATCAAAACAACGCCTTTCACATTGGGTGACTGAGGCCATTAAAAGGGCGTACAGTAGCAAAGGTCAACAGGTGCCCTCTGGGGTGCACGCTCACTCCACTCGGGGCTTGGCCACTTCCTGGTCATTGTTCAAGGGTGTACCAGTTGCAGACATCTGCGCTGCTGCGAACTGGAGCTCATTAAACACTTTTGCAAAGCATTACAGTTTGGATGTTACTGCGTGTGACGTCACTCAGGCTGTCCTTTCTAACACACAGTAGAAAGTAGCCTTGAGATGCCTGCTGGTCAAGGGCAGACGTTCACTCTAGCATGCATTTTACTGAGCATTTCAAGGGCGTGAATGGATTACGTTCCCATAGCAAGTATGTTGCACCGAGAGACCAGACTGAAAGGGAACTGAAAGTTATGCACCATAACTCATGTTCCCTGAAGGAAGGGAACGAGGTGCAACATATCTGGCCCTTTCAATGCTGAAAGCTCGGTGAAGTGCAATTTTGGAGAAAGATGGATGGGCGTCAGCCGCTTAAGTACCCAGAGGGCAGGGCCTCTGGTGCGGCGTTGAAGCCCCTGCCATAAAGGCGTGAGTATACTGTATTCCTTCAGGTAATCGCGCGGGGGCGCTATTCCCATAGCATGTATGTTGCACCTCGTTCCTTTCCTTCAGGGAACATGAGTTATGGTGCATAACTTTCAGGTTTTCTGTGGGTACTCCTGTTTCATGCTGGTGAAGATTCTCAGTCGTCCAGGACATGATAAAATCAAAAAGGCGTTCAATACAAGATCAACTGGACTTTATTTGTTGTACTCCTGTTTACTCCCACAAATCAAAAACATGCATGTTAGGCTGATTGGTAACTCTAAAAATTGTCCCTAGGTGTGAGTGAGAGAGTGAATGGTCGTTTCTCTCGTTTGTCTCTATGTGGCGCAACCTGTCCAGGCTGTCCCCCACCTCTCGCACAGTGAGTGCTGGATATGGGCACCAGTAACCCCCGTGACCCGTAAAGGAAGCAGAAGTTAAAAGATTTTGGATGGATGTCTTATTTTGATGACAGAACATCCTTCTACATTTTTATTACATATGAGCTCTTCAAAGGAGGATTCCATAAGAGCCATAAGGCTTTTTTTTTTCCACTGCACAATGTTCAAAAGGACCTATACATTTGCTTTCAAACCTTGTTATAGCACAACACTCAGTCAACAGTCAGCATAGTCATACCACTTAAGAACTTGACATTCACCAACAACAGCGACGATGTAGGAGTTGTGTTGTGGATTTTTGGTTAAATGTGTAAAGCAATGTTTGAAAGAGATCTACAAACATTACCAGTACCGGTACTGCAAAAAAAAAAGGTAAATTGGTTACATGGAGAGTAGCATGGTTGTGCAGCGGTTGGAACTGTTGCCTCAAAGCAAGAAGGATGCAGGTTTGCTTCCTGACCTTAGGCCTTTCTGTGTAGAGTTTGCATGTTCTCCTTTTTTGGGGGGTTGTACTCCGATTTCCTTCACACACCAAAACGCATGTACTGTATGTAAAGTTATTTGGTCTTTCTAAATTGTCAGTAGGTGTGGGTGAATTTTTTATTTTTTTTGTCTTGTTTTTCTTTGTGTGCCCCAGTGATAGACTTGCAACCTGTCCAGGATGTACTCTGCCTCTTGCACATTGACTGTTGGAGATAGACATCAGGTCTCTGTGAACCTTAAAAAGAAAAGCAGGTAAAAGACAATGGATGGATGGTCATAAATAAGTTTTCTCTGCTGGATACTTTCCCTTAGAGACGGTGAGAAGTTCAATTATCAAGGAGCAACTTGAAGTAGACTTGCTGCACCCCATATTGAAAGGAGCCAATTGAGATGATTCGGGCATCTGGTAAAGATGCCCTCTGGGTACATCTATAGGGAGGTGCTCCAGGCATGGCTGACTGGACGCTGCTGCCCTCGAGACCCAATTTCAGAAGATGGATGGATGGATGGGTGTATGGATGGATGCGGTCCAAAAGCACACACTGTATACTCCAATGTTGTGTTGTGCATTTATAAATAAAACAAGATTAAAATTAAAATTTAAAGTAGAATTTTGATTATTGTTATAATGGGACCTGAATGCAGGCCCTGCTACTGCAGCTAGCTGTTGCTAGCTGTGGACCTCAGGCCTCATCGTACCCCAGGTTCGCCCCCAGCTTGGACCTCCCTCAGAAGTGGCAACTCACACTGTCAATAAATCAAGAAAACATTGATTTAGTTTAACCAAGTGTATTAAAATCAAGGTAGGAGATGGTTACAGTTGACAGTGCTGGCCGGTCCAGTACACAACAAGAGATGAGGAACCGGAAGGGCCGGATGTCCCATGGCATTACAGATTTATGCCCCTTTTCCACCGGTCGGCTCGGGTCGGATGTTACGTCATATGTGCGTCGCAGAGACCCCCTTTCATCCTTTTCCACCGGATATTCCGTGCTAAGCCGCGCGAGATTTCTTGAGATTTTCGGGCTGGTTTCAGAGGGGTACTGAGGCGAGCTCACCCGCTCTGGAAGGAGGGAGGAGGAGACTCGAGCAGTTTTCACGGAAGTGAGGGAAGCGATCACGGGAGGACTTTACATGAATAACACGGTAAAAACAATTATTATTTTTAAAATTTATAGCAAAGATGGGTCTTCAGCTGAACGTGTCCTTAATAAAATCACGTATTGCTCAAAACTGCAGGATTTTAAAAAGCAGGTTCGCCACGAGCAACACGCGGCGCGCGGGCGGCTTTATGTCTTTAAATGTAGCTCAATGAACAGATATAAAATATATTTCATAGCTGACTTTATAGTACGAGGGCTCCTGAGCTTAACCACGCTTTAATATTGTCACGTAGTGGTCAAATATGCTGCATTTAAAGTAGTTTCGCTTTGACTTCTTCCAAAACTGTGCTTGCACAACGAAAATAAATTATAAAAATTCGAATTTTATTTCAAATAACTCCAACAGGATACATTTAGTATATGAACATGTTGTGATCACACTAGATTTTTTTGAAAAATATCAGCTATGTGGTTTTTGATAGAATTGATAATATGTGATACAAAGTACAAGGGAGAAAATTAATGGAGGTAGCTTGACACATTTATGTCTATAAAACATTGAATTTTATTTCAAATAACTCCAACAGGATACATTTAGTATATGAACATGTTGTGATCACACTAGATTTTTTTGAAAAATATCAGCTATGTGGTTTTTGATAGAATTGATAATATGTGATACAAAGTACAAGGGAGAAAATTAATGGAGGTAGCTTGACACATTTATGTCTATAAAACATTGAATTTTATTTCAAATAACTCCAACAGGATACATTTAGTATATGAACATGTTGTGATCACACTAGATTTTTTTGAAAAATATCAGCTATGTGGTTTTTGATAGAATTGATAATATGTGATACAAAGTACAAGGGAGAAAATTAATGGAGGTAGCTTGACACATTTATGTCTATAAAACATTGAATTTTATTTCAAATAACTCCAACAGGATACATTTAGTATATGAACATGTTGTGATCACACTAGATTTTTTTGAAAAATATCAGCTATGTGGTTTTTGATAGAATTGATAATATGTGATACAAAGTACAAGGGAGAAAATTAATGGAGGTAGCTTGACACATTTATGTCTATAAAACATTGAATTTTATTTCAAATAACTCCAACAGGATACATTTAGTATATGAACATGTTGTGATCACACTAGATTTTTTTGAAAAATATCAGCTATGTGGTTTTTGATAGAATTGATAATATGTGATACAAAGTACAAGGGAGAAAATTAATGGAGGTGGCTTGACACATTTATGTCTATAAAACATTGAATTTTATTTCAAATAACTCCAACAGGATACATTTAGTATATGAACATGTTGTGATCACACTAGATTTTTTTGAAAAATATCAGCTATGTGGTTTTTGATAGAATTGATAATATGTGATACAAAGTACAAGGGAGAAAATTAATGGAGGTGGCTTGACACATTTATGTCTATAAAACATTGAATTTTATTTCAAATAACTCCAACAGGATACATTTAGTATATGAACATGTTGTGATCACACTAGATTTTTTTGAAAAATATCAGCTATGTGGTTTTTGATAGAATTGATAATATGTGATACAAAGTACAAGGGAGAAAATTAATGGAGGTGGCTTGACACATTTATGTCTATAAAACATTGAATTTTATTTCAAATAACTCCAACAGGATACATTTAGTATATGAACATGTTGTGATCACACTAGATTTTTTTGAAAAATATCAGCTATGTGGTTTTTGATAGAATTGATAATATGTGATACAAAGTACAAGGGAGAAAATTAATGGAGGTGGCTTGACACATTTATGTCTATAAAACATTGAATTTTATTTCAAATAACTCCAACAGGATACATTTAGTATATGAACATGTTGTGATCACACTAGATTTTTTTGAAAAATATCAGCTATGTGGTTTTTGATAGAATTGATAATATGTGATACAAAGTACAAGGGAGAAAATTAATGGAGGTGGCTTGACACATTTATGTCTATAAAACATTGAATTTTATTTCAAATAACTCCAACAGGATACATTTAGTATATGAACATGTTGTGATCACACTAGATTTTTTTGAAAAATATCAGCTATGTGGTTTTTGATAGAATTGATAATATGTGATACAAACTACAAGGGAGAAAATTAATGGAGGTGGCTTGACACATTTATGTCTATAAAACATTGAATTTTATTTCAAATAACTCCAACAGGATACATTTAGTATATGAACATGTTGTGATCACACTAGATTTTTTTGAAAAATATCAGCTATGTGGTTTTTGATAGAATTGATAATATGTGATACAAACTACAAGGGAGAAAATTAATGGAGGTGGCTTGACACATTTATGTCTATAAAACATTGAATTTTATTTCAAATAACTCCAACAGGATACATTTAGTATATGAACATGTTGTGATCACACTAGATTTTTTTGAAAAATATCAGCTATGTGGTTTTTGATAGAATTGATAATATGTGATACAAAGTACAAGGGAGAAAATTAATGGAGGTGGCTTGACACATTTATGTCTATAAAACATTGAATTTTATTTCAAATAACTCCAACAGGATACATTTAGTATATGAACATGTTGTGATCACACTGTGTTGTTTAAAAAAAAAAAAAACAGTTTCTGGACTAAATTAATCACATTTTTCTTTTACAGTCAACAGAAGAAAATCACCAGAATTCAACAACCTGTGTCATCTTCTGGAGGAAGACGTGAGACACCAGATGGAAATTTGTTACTTCTGTTTGTCACTTCAAACTTTTCCTATTAAACGTTATATTTTCTTAAGTGGTGTCCTCGAACATTCAATTTCCTAAACTTATTTTATAATGTGAAGTGTGTATTGTGTTTAAATCCATACTGGAAGTTAAGAGAACTTTCCATTTGCATTTGACCTTTAAAGAATCATAAGATAAAGATTATTAGAATCTGCTCAACTGTTATTACGTTATAAATTATTTGGTTCTAGGATGAAGTCATACAAAAAAAGTCAAAAATTAAAAGTGGCCAAAGTCCTTTGGACAGTTTAAAGTTAAAGAATTCACAGACCATCCATCTACCATCTACCACCCAGCAGCAACTTTACCAGGGAAACTCTGGCAGTTTCAAAGATCACAGTGTGATGTTTTAAATCAACTTTATTTATAAAGCACATTTTAAAAACCACAGGGTCAACCAAAGTGCTGTACAATAACATAAAAGACAAGTTAATTAAAAACTATAAAAAGCATACAAAAATAAATACATATACCAGTCTTACTGCAGGTGTGTTAACATGCCATAAAAGATAAGATCTCGTGTTAAAAGCCAAGGAATAAATGTGTGTTTTTAAATAAGATTTAAAAAGTTTTGAGGACTGTCAGCAGCAACTGCTCAGCTGATCTGAGATCGGGGAGGGCAGGAAGGTTGAAGCAGCTCAGATAAATATGGTTTTGCAACTTTATCAAGCACCTTGTGCATAACTAAATAATAAAATATGCTTTAATACATCTTTATTGTAAAAATACTAAATTGGAAAATACATGGGTTTAAAGAAGGCAACAAGGTAGGATTATGAATTGGGTTTAAAGATTACAGCTCATGAGGTACTCATTATAGCATGACATCTCTTTCACAACATTCTGTCAAAGCCTTTATTGTGTTCTTCTTCTAGTGGTGGCTAGTACTGTAGTAAATAGCTTGAGGGAACACTACTGCCACCATGTGGTAAGACGAGTAGGATTCTGGACCCCGCCCACAGAAGGGGTACAAAAAAGCTGTGGAAACAGAACATAGATGTGACCCGACCCGAACTGAGCCGACCTGAGCCGATCCAACCCGAGCCGAGCCGAGCGGTGGAAAAGAGGCATTATAGGCCCTAGACTCCTCCTTCACAGAAAGAGAGCACAGCCTGTCATGTGGATGAGGGGGAGGGACTAAGTACGGTCTCTCTGGACCTTATGTGATTTAACATGAAAGGAAAATGATACTGATGCAGAAAAAGCCTTTCTACGTGATGAGAAAGCAATGGCCCTGTTTAAACCAGTCAGAACCGGGTCAGAATTTCATTATAAACCTGTCTCTAAGTAGATCAAAAAAACCAGAGTCAGTCTAGATGAAAAATACTAACATTATCTAAAATTTTGAATCACAGTGATTTGGTGTTTTTTTTTTATTATTGAACTCACAATAAAAATGCTTGAAAATGCTAATTACACATTTATGACAGAGTCAGAGTGTACTTTAATTGTTAGTTATTTAAAATCCATTACTATTACAATTGTGTTCTTTTCTTTTTCTGGTTTCTCCCACAGAACAACTTGGGGCCATTCCACTAGATAGGTCCATCAGAGATTAAAGGTGAACATGAGGGCAAATCAGTTACCAAGTCAGAAACATTCATCATCAACTTCCCACTGTGTTATTACTGCACAAGCGCGCACGCACACACACACACACAGACACACACACACACACACACACACACACACACACACACACACACACACACACACACACACACACAGACACACACACACACACTCCTACCCTCATTCATCCTCATTCATCCTACTGTGGAGGTCCTGACCTCAAGTACTAGTGTCGAGAAAGGAATGAGGGTAAGGGTGCCTGGCCTTTAAACACAGTTGATTATGTTCATGCCAGGGATGATGATGAGTTTTAGTTGGGCTTGTACTATCCAACATACACAGAACATTAATGTCTGCATTGGACAGAAAGGTATGAAACCTTCAGTGTCATAAAAACTGCAGAGCTTCAGCCGCAAAACCCCTACCCTGCTAAGTTTTGCTTATTATAATATCATATTATCTGAAGTCATCACCCACAAATATGCATGCATATTAAGGAAACTCCCTTGACTTCAGTAGTACTTTTAAATTTCCCGTGTTACAAATGTCTGATTATGTTTCCTTTTCTGCTTACTTCAATGAAAATGGTAAAAACATTACAGTCTCCACAGAATTATTTATGATGCGTACCTGCATATTCAAATGTTGCAGACCGCACCTGATGATTAGTTCAAGAAAGCACTTTGTGTGTGGTTTAGTACCACACAATCTGTTCAGTCCACACAGACAAACACTATATTAGTTGTTTTTATCTGAATTTAGCAATTTTGCTTGATGCTGAAAAGGAAGACTGGCAGTTCTCTCAGTGCAGTAAATATGTGCCTTCCAGACCACAGTGAACCACAGTTGAGGTAGTTTGCTTTTTTTGTTTTGTTTCCACACTGATGGTGCCTCAATCACTCATAATCCATACATTTACATTTATCTGGATTTCTTCAGCTCCTGCATTGGAAGTGAAGTGATCGGTCCATTGTTTGCTGTGCAAACTGAATGCCCTTTCAGCACCTGTGGAGTTTAACTGCTCCATAGTTGAAACAATAGTCCATTTAACCATCAGAGAGTTGAAACTGCTACAGATTGTATTATTAGTCTTTAACAGCTACATCTAGGCCTAAGAAAGGTTCCTTTCGAATAATTAATTACCTTGAGGTGAAACTCTGACAAAAAGTAATACGTTTTATACTTTATCACTCTCAGCTTTGGTCATGTGTGCAAAATAATTTCCCTTTGACATTTTAAATAACCTTTCAGATGAATTTTCAGTTTGTCCACATCTTTCAGCACCCAAACACATTGAGATCTGAAGAATGGGGGCCACTGTAGAAGACTAAATATTAGAGTCTCTTAATTGGGGGGGGGGGGGCTATCGAGTGACAATACATGTAACTCTAACTTAGTAAGAGAAAGTAAAAGACAAGCAGAAAGAAAATATTTATGTGTAAGCACCTGAGAGATACTGATGACTGACTACTTGTTAATGTTATCTTTTTTTTAGTTTATACACATTATCTTGATAAAATACATTTACTCACTCTTTGTCACTTTACAGAGTAGTGTTTTTTTTTTGCATATATCTGAAAAGAGTACAGCAAAAAATAAAAAGAAATTAAATATAGTCCATATCAGCATAGAGATGTGGCCCTACACTTTTATAGTAGATAACAGAGAAATGATGCAGGTGCAGTTTTTAAACTGAGGAGACCTGATCTGGTAATGTAGTATAAACTCCTGCCAGACGTCTCTCCAGCGCTTTATTGCAATAGTTTGTTATCTGGATGTCCAAATACTCATTTTATACTTATACATATTTTAATACTTCTTTTCTTGCTCAAGATGAGAGTTCTGTGATGAAGTTAAAATCAAGGGAGTCTGCTCCTCAGATAAATAGTGTTAACTTATTATGTTTATGTATGGATGTTTCTGTTCAGTGCCCTAAGATGACTTTTGTTTTGACTTGGCATTACATAAATGAATTGAACTGAATTGATTTGAATTGGGACATCAGCTGCCTTATGGTAAGGCTGATGTCATGGATAGCCGTCTAACTCTTATTGCAACTGGTTCTTTCTGTTTGTGGTTTTCTCCAGGCACTCCCATGATCTGCTTGCCTGAGTCTTTCCAAAGATCTCCTTGCTCCTTTGTGGCATACCTGTGGATCAACGGTGTCCCTTCAACTATCGACTACAAAAAATTCAGCCTGTGTCGATCTGCTCCTCTCTCCACCAATGCTCACCTCTGCTTGGATCATCTGAAAATCTGAAAGTTATGCACCATAACTCATGTTCCCTGAAGGAAGGGAATGAGGTGCAACATACTTGCTATGGGAATTGCGCCCCCGCGCGATTACCTGAAGGAATACAATCACACCTTTACGGCTAGGGCGTCAACGTCGTGCCAGAGGCCCCGCCCTCTGGGTATTTAAGCGACTGACGCCCATCCATCTTTCTCCAAAATTGCACTTCACCAAGCTTTCAGCATTGAAAAGGGCCAGATATGTTGCACCTCGTTCCCTTCCTTCAGGGAACATGAGTTATGGTGCATAACTTTCAGTTCCCTTATCAGTCAGTCTCTCGGTGTAACATACTTGCTATGGGAACGTAATTCATTCACGCCCTTGAAATGCTCAGTAAAATGCATGCTAGTGTGAACGTCTGCCCTTGACCAGCAGGCATCTCAAGGCTACTTTCGACTGTGTGTTAGAAAGGACAGCCTGAGTGACATCACATGCAGTAACATCCAAACTGTAATGCTTTGCAAAAGTGTTTAATGAGCTCCAGTTTGCAGTAGCACAGATGTCTGCAACTGGTACGCCCTTGAACAATGACCAGGAGGTGGCCAAGCCCCGAGTGGAGTGAGCATGCACTCCAGAGGGCACCTGTTGACCTTTGCTACTGTACGCCCTTTTAATGGCCTCAGTCACCCAATGTGAAAGGCGTTGTTTTGATAGGGCCTTTCCGGTAGCAGGTGCTTTAAAGCATACGAACAGTTGATTTGTTTTTCTCCATCCGGCTTTTCTCTGCATGTAAGTGTATAAAGCTCTCACGGGGCAGAGAGCCTTCAGCCTTTCCTGTTCTTGAGTGAGTACAGGAGCAGGTGGGAAGGAGAGATCAAAGTCTAGACTCCTGTGGTTCAAAGTCAAGACCTTGGGGGTGTATGCGGGATTAGGCCTTAAGGTGACCTTTGACCCGTCAGGGACGAATCTGGTACACATTGGATGTACAGACAATGCATGGAGGTCACCCACGCGTTTCGCCGAGCAAAGTGCAAAGAGTAGAGCGGTTTTATAAGATAACAAGTCTATCTTAACCTCACTCAGTGGCTCGAATGGAGGATCACAGAGAACCCCCAAGACCAGACTAAGGTTCCAACCAAGGGTCAGGATCCTGTTGGGTGGTTTTGTCCTAAGCACGCCCTTCATAAATCTTATTATGATTGGATGCGCACCAGGTGTCCTATGTCCCCAGCCTTCGTGACAGGCTGAAATAGCTGATAGGAAAACTTTAATAGTTGAGAAAGAATTACCTTTTTCCAGTAAATCCTGAAGGAAAATCAGGAGCTGAGTCATGTCGCATGAGTAAGAAATAATATTTCTTTCTGAGCACTTGGCTTCAAAAATATGTCACTTCCGTGCGTAGAGGGACTGTGTTGATACAGCACGAGCATTTTGTATGGTTTTTACCACATTTTCCGACAGGCCTGATGCCATCAGCTTGTTCTTTTCTGCCAACAAGCTGAATTTTTTAAAAGTTCTCGGCCTAGGCAGCGAGGCTACTTCTTCTGGTGATATAGTTTGACCCTGAAGAAGAGCAGTTGGTACATCCAGTTCCCCTCCAGGGGCCCTGGAAGCTGTGACCCCTTGGAGGTCAACCAAGTTTGGGAGAAGGCCTTTTTGTTGATGTGCTACCAGACTGCTCTGATCGAGAGTGATCGAGGGCAGATGCAACCTATCGTCTTTATTAGACAGAAGAGGAGCAGAATGTCTGTTTTCTCTCTCCTTGTCTTGGGTCATGGAACTGAGAAGCTGCGAGTTCTGTAAACAAGCAGATCTTCTGACCCCAATTTGTTTCCTGGATGGGTCCAGTTTACTGGTCCTTGGTCTTACCAGAGCGTTGGAACCAGACAAACCGTTCAGGGTCTGTGTTTTACCCGTTGGGGGGATATTGTTTGAGAGCACAGCTGAACCAGCACAGTGAGAAAGGTCACGTGCTGCAACATCCCTGCTTGGACATTGCATGTCACTCATTAATAACGTTTAATGAGTGAAAAAATAACCGAAACGGTACACAGGTGGACCGAACGTGCCGTACCAAAACGGTTCGTTACACCCAGGTGTACCGTCACATCCCTATTTATAAGCTATAATAATGGAAATTACAAGAAATAAAGACTTGAAATATTTCACTTTATGTGTAATAAATCTATATATTATTTAAGTCTCCCTTTATGAAATGAATAACAATTTTTTAAAACTTTTTTACAATGTTTTAATACTTTTAGATGCACCTATATAAACTGACCACCACTATCATTTCAGGAAACTGTCTTTAAGTTCCCTTTTAGTCTGGTCTCTCGGTGTAACATACTTGCTATGGGAATTGCACCCCCCGCGTGATTACCTGAAGGAATATACTCACGCCTTTACGGCTAGGGCGTCAACGCCGCGCCAGAGGCCCCGCCCTCTGGGTACTTAAGCGGCTGACGCCCATTCATCTTTCTCTTTTTTGCCCTTCACCTCGCTTAACACCTGAACTTCGTGGGACTTCTCTGTTGTCGTATCGCTCGACTGAGGTGAGTTTGCTGCCTACACTGAGCATACAGAGAAATTTTCCTGCGTATTGCTGGGCTGGCGAAAGCTAGTCCAGCGTTTTTCTACTTACCCCGAAATTGTCTTCTTTTTACGCAGCTGCTTCGCTCTACGGCACTAACTACATCACAACCTCCTGCTAATCGTTAGCAGGCTAACCAGCGAAAGCAAGACGATGGAGAAGACGGCTTAGACCAACATCTAATCTTCTTGCCGGACATGGCTCCCGAGAAGGGAAAACGGAGGACAAGGAGGAAGAAAACCAGGATAACAAGTCCTCACTCGAGCCCATGCCCCAGCAGATGCGGCTACTCCCTCTCGGCGACTGACACCCATAAGGCCTGTCCTGTCTGCCTAGGGATTTTGCATACGAGGAAAGCGCTGGAATTCCCCGACTCCTGCTCCCACTGCCGTCGAATGTCGGCGGTAGTGAGGAAACAACGTGCTGATGCGTTGGCCAAATCCATGGCTAGGAACGCGGTGCTAAAGGTCGCACGTCGCACTAAAGTGCTCGCTCCTGAATCGGAGCTCAAAAACGTGGACCTGGAATGCAACGGTCGAGTCGGAGAGGACAACATGTCGGACTCCTCAGTTGGCATCGAGGACTCAACGCCCGAAGTGTCAGACCAAGACGCCGAATATGGTCACAAAGGAGAAACTGTGGATTCCTCCCAGAACCTGGCGCAAATCCTTCCGGAACCGGACTTGTCCATACCTGCTCTGTTCAACCTGTGTCATAAGGTGGCGGATGCCCTGCAGGTCACGTGGCCAGACCCCACGCCTCGCCAACAGGCTACAAGACTAGCTGGAAGCTACTTCTACGCGAAGTAGCCGACAACGTCGCAGAAAATGCCCATTTTTCCGGACTTCCTCATGGAGCTCAAATGCTCCTGGACGGAACCCGGAGCTTCCATCATGTTGCCATTATCCTGACTCCTTGATGTCACGGGAATGGAGACAGTGGGCCCTGCCAGCGCACCCCTGATAGAGGAGAATCTGGTGACTCACTTGGTCCCCACAGCCACGGGGACGAAACCAGCGCTACCTAGCAGGGCCTGCCGCGCTTCGGAGAAACAACTCGAGAAGTGCTACAAGGCACAGGGCCTCGTAGCTCGCGCAATGAATGCATCAACCATGGTGCAGGCGTACCTGGCAGAAAAACTGCAAGATATTCAGGTAACAAAAGACGAGCAAGCCGCAACGGAGGCCATAGAGGAGGCCCGCCGTGCCTCTGACCTTATGCTCCGCATGATGGGGACAATAGCCATTTCCTAAGGCAAGGCAATGGCGGAAATAGTTGTCGCCCAGTGCCATCTTTGGCTATTATTGTCGGACCTCCCGGAAAACCAGAGGTCCACTTTCCTCCAACACCCGATCGATTCGACGGGACTCTTTGGGGGAGCCCTGGAACGCGTCCAGGCCAGGCTGGAACAAAGACGCAAACAGGCGGAAGCCCTCCACGAGGGGTTGCCGAGGAAAAGCTTTGCACCCCCAAAGGGAGACACGCGTGGCCTCCCACGGAAGAGACCCGCTGGTGACAGTGAAACTTTCCAGTACCAGCCGAGGACCTCTTCAGTGACTCCGTGTGGAAAGCAGACTCGGACCTGATGAAGCAGGACGAACTGATAATTTTACAGGTTTGCCCGTCCACGTGGTACGGGAACCTAACTTTTTGAGCCCAGTCTCCCCTTGTAAAACACTATGAGGAGCTAGTGGCATGTGTGCGCGCACCAAACATGACTCGCCTATTGCATGCGTAAACAAAACAAACACTGTTTCAGACATGTACAAAAATAAAAGTACCAAAGTTGGTACGGTTCTTGACTCGAGTCCCATTTTTATAAACAAACCATGTGGTCAAACTATGAACAGCAGCAAGATACACGAGCTCTGCCAGAGACGGTCAGATCTCGCGATATCTTCTGTCGGGCCGACCAACCTGCTCGAAAGAGCGCAAGAAGGGTCAAAGGTCACCCCTTCGGCGCTAAAACACGACGAGCAGCAATTTAACATGCCCTCCAGGCTCAGCGCGCATAAGCAGGCCTAAAAGGCGTGTCTACCAAATGATTGGGTCATGACAACGATATGTCACGGGCTCAAGTTGTAGTTCTCAAAAAGACCACCCCACTTCACAGGGGTGCTGCAATCTAAGATCAACCCTACACGTGCACACGTGCTGAGGGAGGAAGTTTCGACGATGTTGCAAAAGGGAGTGATTAGTTTGGTCTCAGGATGCAAACTATGCTCTGGTCACTACAGTAAGTACTTCCTGGTGCCCAAAAAGGATCATTCCCTGAGACCAATTCTGGATCTCAGGACTTTCAACAAAAGGATTAAAACATTTAAGTTCAAGATGCTTACACTGCGGCAAGTTCTCCAGTCTGTGAGACCTGAAGACTACGCATGTACAATGGATTTAAAAGATGCCTATTTTCATATAGACGTGTGGAGGAAACACAGAAAGATCCTCCGCTTTGCGTTCGAGGGAAACGCTTATGAATTCAAAGCTTTACCCTTCGGTTTAAAAACTGCTCCGCGTACATTTACTAAATGTCTGGATGCAGCCCTGACCCCTTTTAGGAATCAAGGACTCAGGGTCATGAATTACTTGGATGACCTGCTGATTCTGGCTGAAAGCAGAAAGCAGGCCCAGTCACACTCCTATAAGGTGATTTCTCACCTAGAGTCTCTTGGTTTTGTCATAAACCTACAGAAAAGCGATTTGACTCCATCACGGGTTACTGTATTTCTGGAAGTACAGATCGACACTGTCTGGTACAGAGCATGGCTCTCGAAGGAACGAGTTTCCTCCATTTGCCATTGCCTGGAAAGATTTAAACTGGACCAACGGGTCCCTGTGAAAACCTGCCAACGCCTTTTAGGCCTCTTGGCGGCAGCCATTCCCTATGTGCCACACGCATTACTGAAAATGTGGCCCATACAAGTATGGCTAAACCAATGAATACAATCTGACCTGCCTAATTAAGCAGGAAAGGTTAGGATAGATTCAGAGTGCCTGAAGGCCCTGGAACCCTGGAGAGATTTGTCCGTTTTCACGGAAAGGGTCTCACTGGGAAGGGTGTCATCTCGTGTGGTCATCACGACGGATGCCTCAAAAACAAGATGGGGGTGATCTGTAGAAATCAGAACGTCCGCGGCCTTTGGAATAAACAGGAAGCGAGATTACATATCAACTTCCTGGAGTTGCTGGCCGTATTCCTGTCATTAAAATACTTCTTCAGTAAAGGTCTGATTACTGGGCAGCACATCCTGGTGAAATCAGATAACAGGACCACAGTGTCCTTCATCAACTGGGAGGGAGGGACAAGGTCCCAGGCCCTCTTCGGACTGGCGCAGAGGATGCTCACATGGTGTGCTCCAAGAATCTTGTCACTTAGGGCAACTCATGTCCCTGGTGAACTAAATTATGGAGCAGACGCCCTCTCTAGAGGACCTCTTTTGGCATCAGAATGGAGCCTGAACACACGGATTGTGGAACAGGTCTGGTCACGATTTGGAAGAGCCTCTGTGGACCTGTTCGCTTGTAGGCTAGCTCACACTATGACCTCTACTTCTCCTTGAGGGAAGCAGATGCTCCATTGGGTATGGATGCTCTGGTACATGATTGGCCTGCAGGGGTACTCTACTATGCCTTTCCACCTGTCCCTCTGATCGGGACGACATTGGAACGGGTACGCCAGGGAGCCCTCTCCCTGATTCTCATAGCCCCCAGATGGCCACAGAAAACGTGGTTTCTGAAGTTGATCTCAATGTTATCAGGGATACCATGGCAATTGCCTTCTCACAGGGATCTGCTGACTCAGGCACGTGGACAGTTTCTACACCCATGTCCAGGGTTATGGCAACTTTCAGCCTGGCCTCTGAAGGGAACTGGCTGAGAGCCTAAGGCTTTGGTTGCTTTGTCCCAAAACAAACAGTAACAACATTCACAAGGGTACCCCTTGGTGTTTATGTTTTGCCTAGGAGATGTCTATTGGAAGGTTTTCCCCTCTCCCTAACTGATCTCCAACATTAGGATGGGCTCCACTTGTTAATCGTGCCCTATATATAAAAGAAAGAAATATTTTCTTGTAAGGACCTAGGAGGTTACTCTGTGCTTGGCTTGGGTTTTCTACCTCCACATTTGTCACCCAATTTCTTGTGACGTGGTGGGTCCATTGCTCCTCCTGTTTCTCAGGATGCTCCAGTGGGAAAAGGAGATGATGAGTACTCACACTGATGGAGCACGCTTAGGCTGTCTCTAGTTGGTGTTGTACATATATATGCCCAGTGGAAACATCACGTTGATGTTCTTTACATTTGGCATTTTTTCCTCTTAGCATGTGCTTTCTACATTCCCTGTAGAAAGCAGCTAGGAGCTGCCTGTCTTTTTAGGACGGATGTTCTCACATGCACTTTGCTGAGCATTTCAAGGGCGTGAATGGATTACGTTCCCATAGCAAGTATGTTGCACCGAGAGACCAGACTGAAAGGGAACTGAAAGTTATGCACCATAACTCATGTTCCCTGAAGGAAGGGAATGAGGTGCAACATATCTGGCCCTTTTCAATGCTGAAAGCTTGGTGAAGTGCAATTTTGGAGAAAGATGGATGGGCGTCAGCCACTTAAGTACCCAGAGGGCGGGGCCTCTGGCGCGGCATTGACGCCCTAGCCGTAAAGGCGTGAGTATATTCCTTCAGGTAATCGCGCGTGGGCGCAATTCCCATAGCAAGTATGTTGCACCTCGTTCCATTCCTTCAGGGAACATGAGTTATGGTGCATAACTTTCAGTTTTGTGTTGGTTAATATTATAGTTTCCTCAAATGATTAGGGTGGCTGACGATTAATCAATACTGTACTTGGCCACTTTTCAAATCCCTGAGCAATGTGGTACATTGGCGTACCACTTGTTAAGTCTGGTGTAAATTATGAACAGTAGCATAATAATGACTTATTTGTTACAGTGTATTATAGTCCACTGCATTGTAGTCATATAACAAAAACTAAAGTGAAAAACATGCAAAACAAAGCAAAAGAAAAAAAGTTTTGGGATGAATTTGAACTTTGTGTCAGGAAGTGCATTTGACCACCAACAGTTTATAACTAAAATTCAGAATGTTAAATTAGCAAATTACTGGGGGACAAATACCAAAATATGGCTTCCAATTTTTTTTATGCATTTGCAGGTAACTGCTTATAACTGTTTATATGCTGTACATTTAAACTGATAGTTGGAGTTATTGAGACATATTGAACATTTTGGTAGAATATATACAGTATATAATTCATCTGAGAGCATTTGTTTAGGTTCACCATTTAAAAGTATCACAGCTGTGATTATGTTTAACAACATGAATGGTGAAGCAGTTGCAATCTACAAAAAGCTCAATGTTTCAGGCTTCATCTTGTTCCCTTCTGAAGTCACTGAAAGCTTAAGGAACCTCAGCAGTGTGTAAGTGGCTCCTCAACTAGAAAAACATTGGCTTCTAGTTGTAAAGAGCTAATGAAGCATTAGCTCACATTGCATCTACTACCCCCTGTGCACTCCACTCACTTCTTCCAGATGAAAAAAAAACCATCCCTGGACTGACGGTATGGGGTGTCTTATCTGTTATCTGTCCAACAACCTGTTGCTTTTCAGTAACTAAGGCCAGAGCCTGGAGCTTTCCATGGGCAGAGGTTTCCCATATGCTCTGCTGACAGCTATCTACCAGACCAATTGTTGGTAAACACAACTGAACTGCCTACCCCAACATCAGGTTTACTCTACCCTTAATCCAGGCCACAGAGGAGACCCCCTCTTACCCTTTTGACCCTTTCCTCAGTCCAAACCCCCCTCCACTCCCCCTCATCCTCCGTTGTGGTGGCGGTCGATAGGGCGGTGAGATAAGCCTGAGTGGAATTCCTATCTGGGTGTTCTTGGAAGTGACCTGGGTGGCAGAGGAGCGCCAATGAAAATCACTTAGCACTCTACTCAATAAGGAACCTGTCTAGCTGCATTTTGCATTGTAATAATGTCCGAATCTCTTTTGTCTTTAAAGTTTATTGTTTAATTATTTTACAAGAAGAAGTGGCTAGAAAGGATGCAGTGCTGACTTTGCTAGGAATTTGTGTGAACTTTGGGCAACCCCTGACCCAAGGCAAGGACACCTTTAAATACTCTTGTGCACAAATCAAGGAATGAGTTTAGTGCTGAAAAAGAGCTTGAAACTGGCACCAAGAATGTGTCCTGCTGCAATTTCTTAGACTTAAGAAAATGAATCACATTTGGATCCGATTTATACCACCAGTTGTGTAAATTGGTCTCGAAAACACAACTGACTAGTTCCTCAAATTCTGTGTCTAAACCCATGTTTTGCTTCAACTTCTTTGTAAACATTGTTCCCAAATGAGTTGCATAACTGCCTGCTAGGCCTGTCAGCCATATTCACCATGCGCCTTGCACTTCCTGAGAGAATGTGGGTTGGTGGTGGAGGGGCCAGTTGTCTGGGAAAGAATGCTAGGGATCTAGAGTGGCCTGGGTTAGGCAACGGCATGGCTATTGTACCCCAGGAGAAGGTAATTAGGAAGTGAAACCTTGACCAGTTGACAGCAGGCTTTGTTCTGGGGCGAGTAGGGCAAGAGAAATGCTTTTGAAAGTTTTTTCACTTTCGTTGTGGAGGCGACCTCAACTCTTCCTCTAGAATCATGCATGGGAGATCATATGTTTCTTAAAAGAGAAGAAATCTAAAGGCAGGGCTGCTTTTAACAAATACATCAAACTAAATGTATGGAGTAGAGCGTATTTACCAAAAATGCCAATTCAAATCAATTAAGAAATGCCTTATTTTTATTCTATTTTCGGTTACATTTTGTAGATCTTTCCATTTTTTGTGATACGATTCAGACCTTAGGCAGAGGTTGAGACTTTTCATTTTCAGAATCTTCCAACGAGCTACAGCTGCAGCTTTTATCACCAGCCAGCTCGTAATCAACTCTGCAGTCTGCTTTTCCTGTCCTTGCTTTCCACCATTAAAATTGTGGAAGTGCCAGTAGCTATGTTTACATGGACACGACAAGTAATCGGATCAAATGGCTGTTCGGAATAAAAACACGTCATGTAAACGCTCTGTTTGGGTTATTTTTTGTTTATTTGTTATCAGAACAAAACGGGTGGTTTACGCCGATTCATAACCAGAACAGTGCACATGCAAACGCTTGATCTGTTCTTTTTTTTTTCCCTGATCATGGAAAAACTGACCTGACTGTGCATGGGGGCCAAGATGGTGTAGTGGCAGGGAAACTGACTTGGGACCCGAAGGACTCAGGTTCGAACCCCAGTCACGGCATAACTTGTGGTGTGTTTGAGCAGCACACCTCATTGCTCCCCGGCGCGCTCTCTATAGCTGCCCACTGCCCCACCTGGTGGTGATTGGGTTAAATGCAGAGTCAAATTTAGTCTTGTATGGAAACATACACAGATGAATAAAATGTGACATTATTATTATTATGTGCGACCTATGTCATTTCCGTCTGGCTAATGCTAAAAATATTAGCATGTCGGGGAAGCAAAACTGGTCAGTGAACCACACAACATTTCTACTATAAACATTGAAAGAGCTCAAAATGATCTGTATTACCTGTAGCTCAGTCAGTGAGTGCAGTAACGTCTCCATCATCGATAAAACCTGTCGTGGGTCCATTTTGGGCGCTCAGGTTTGTTTATGTTTATCCCGGAAGTAAACCAGAAGTAGAACCTCTTCTTCTGTGTTTATTTTTTTTAAGAGGCTGCGTTCCAGCTTCCTTTAAACATGCGGTGGTGCAGCCTCTCATAAAGAAGAAAAAGCTCGACACAACACTGCTCTTAAATTATAGACCTATTTCAAAACTACCTTTTCTGTCAAAATTTTTAGAGAAAGTTGTTTTTAATCAACTTAAGAGGTTTTTAACTGCCAACAGCATTGGTGAAAAATTCCAATCATGTTTTAAATCAGGCCACAGCATAGAAAAAGCCCTTTTAAGAGTTTTTAATGACCTTCTTTTAACTGTTGATGCGGGAAGCTCTGCTGTTTTAGTGCTTTTAGACCTTTCTGCTGCCTTTGATACTGTGGACCACAGCATCTTACTGTCACAACTTCAGCAGGTGGTTGGTATCTAAGGCACAGTTTTATCATGGTTTAGATCCTGACTGACGGGAGTTTTTCTGTTCACTTAGGAAAATGTTCTTCATCTCCAGCTCCTTTGATCTGTGGAGTCCCTCAAGTGTCTATTTTAGGTCAACTGCTTTTTAATTTGTACATGTTGCCTTTGGGGTCCATTTTTAGAAAACAAAACATTCCTTTTCACTGCTTTGCTAATGATACTCAGTTATATCTTCCAATTGAGTCAGACAGGGTCACTCTTAGTTAGAAAATTAGAAAGAGTTAGTCATTTTGTACTGTTGGTTGAAGAGTATTATTGGTTAATCTGATTGTTCGAAAAAAGGGGCAGATATAATAAGATTTATTCTTCTTTCTGCTACCTTTCATTTTTTTTATATTTTGTACATTATCATTTATGGGATTGTCTTGTATAGTTTCTTTTGTAAAAAAAAAAAAATGAACAAATTCAATAAACATAAACATAAACACTCCACTGGATCCACTATTGAACTGTCTGACATTAAAATCGGGTTAAAACTAAATTTTCTAAATCTAAATGAAAATAAAACGGAAGTCATCAGCTTTGGCAAATGTAACACCCTTAATGTTCTTGGCCCCTTGGCTTCATACAGCCACTCCAATGTCAGGAATCTGGGAGTTATTTTTGATAGTGCTTTTAAATTAGACAAACAGATAAATGCTGTTGTTAAATCCGGTTTCTTCCAACTAAGACTCATTGCCAAGGTGAAGTCTTGTCTCTCTTTCAGAGACCTTGAAAAGGTGATTCACGCTTTTATTACCTCTCGCTTGGACTATTGTAATTCACTGTATGTTGGTTTAGACAAATCATCTTTGCATCGTTTACAATCTGTCCAGAACGCAGCAGCTCGGCTTTTAACTTCAACTAAAAAACATGAACACATAACCCCTGTCCTGGCTTCTCTTCACTGGCTCCCTGTCCACTATCGGATTGATTTTAAGATTTTATTGCTTGTTTTTAAAATCTTAAAAGGTCTGGCCCCATCATATTTATGTGATCTTATCAACATCTACACTCCTGTAAGAGCACTCCGGTCTACCAACCAGTTTCTCTTAGATGTCCCCAGATCCAGAATGAAATCCAGAGGTGATCGGGCTTTTGCAGTTGCTGCTCCAAAGCTGTGAAACAGTTTACCTGAGAATTTAAAGACCGCTCAGACTGTTGAGACTTTTAAATCCTTGCTCAAGACTCATCTGTTTTACTTGGCATTTGATCCTTGCAGATTCTGAGAACAAATTTTGAGCAGATTTTATTGTTGTTGTGTATTTACTTTTTTTGTTGTTGTTGTTTTACAAAAGTTTATTCATTTTACAAAATGTGATACAACAAATGACAAGCAAATGAAAAGAAAAAAATAAGGTGTAAAATGAAAAGGTAGCAGATGAAGAAAATATCTTATTAAATCTGCTCCTATCTATCTAATCCAAACTAATTGCTCTCTAATAACAAAATAAGTAAATAACTTGTTTAACCAACAATATATGGATTACTCAGTTACATTCAATCATATTTGTTTAACAATTCAACTTTGACAATTTTCTTAAATACAGAAATTGATTTAGCTTCTTTAAATACTGGCATTAAATTATTCCACAATGTTACGCCTTGTATTACTGTAGTTCTTCCCTTCAAACTTGTTCTGAACTGTGGTTTAACAAACACATCTTTACCCTTAAGATTGTAACAGCTTGTTCTTTTCACAAAAAACCTTTGAATATTTGATGGTAGTATATTATTATGTGCTCTATACATAAGTAACAAAATGTTGTAATCGACCAAATCATAGAATTTCAGTAGCTTCATTTGAGAAAATAATACACCAGAAGGGTGACAATAATGATTTCTGGTTATAATTCTCACAATCTTTTTTTGCATAATAAAAATAGGCATTGTATTGCTTTTGCATGCTTTTCCCCATACACTTACACAATAAATCAAATGTGGCACAATCAATGAATTATATAACAGATACAAAGATTTATCATTTAGTAGATATCGAACCCTATAAAATACTGCAATTGATTTAGATATTTTTGTTTTAACTAAATTTATATGTTGTTTCCATGATAAATTATCATCAATAATAACACCCAAGAATTTTACCTCATTGACTCTGCGTATTTCTGAATCATCGATAAAAAATGGAATGTCAATTGATTTATTTTTATTGCTAAATATCATGTAGTATGTTTTATCCAAATTTAATGATAATTTGTTGAGTCTAAACCAGTTTTGAATCTTTACAAACTCCTTCATTAATAAATCCATTAATTGTTCAATAGTGTCTCCAGAACAAAAAAAAGTTGTGTCGTCTGCCAACAAAACACATTTGATGACCCCAGACACTTTAACCAGATCGTTAATACATAAAAGGAAAAGTTTCGGACCGAGTACTGATCCCTGTGGAACACCACATGTAACAGTACAGTGATTTGATTTTACGTCATCCAACTGAACATATTGTTTCCTATTTTTTAAGTAACTGCATAGCCATTGTAAGGCTAATCCTCTTATTCCATATTTTTGTAATTTATTAAGGAGAATACTATGATTAACGGTATCAAAGGCTTTTTTTAAATCAACAAAAACACTTACACAATATTTTTTTGGTCAACAGCAGTAATTACTTGTTCAACAAAATCCATAAGTGCCATTGATGTTGAATGACCAGATCTAAAACCATACTGAGTATCTGTTAGAATGTTGTGTTTTTCAATGAATTTGTCTAATCGAATGTTGAATAGTTTCTCCAAGATTTTTGAGAACTGTGGTAGTATGTGTGTAGCATTCAATATTTGTGTAGCACTTTGAGATTTTCAGTAATGAAAAGTGCGTTATAAATTGAATTAATTATTATTATTATTAGTAGTAGGGATATCGGTCTATAATTATTAAACACACCTTTGTTACCGGTTTTGAAAAATGGTACCACTTTAGCCACCTTCATTCTATCAGGAAATGCACCAGTTGTAAATGATAAATTACAAATGTAAGTGAACGGCTCAATCACATGACACATTATACTCTTCACAAACGACATATCCATATCCATACAATCTTTCGATTTTTTTCTGTAAAGTTTTTACGGTAACTACTTTCAGTATTTCGTCTTTATCAGTTCCATTCAAAAACATACTGTCTAAACAGCCATCGATTAAATAGTTTACATTGTTATTCACCACTGGAATTGTGGCTGCAAGGTTAGTTAACATTATTATGTTTCAGTGGCACTAAATGCATTTTACTCTGTTATTTTTTATTTTTTAACTGTACAGCACTTTGGTCGGCTTCGGTTGTTTTAATGTGCTATATAAATAAAATTGACATTGACATTGACATTAAGAGAGTTTACCACTCTGTGCATGTCAGTACTTCTGTTCAGAACAAAGCCTGCTGCATGTAAACGCTCGTCATGAATAGATTGTGCCCATGTAAACAATACATTTGAATTATTTAATCTGAAAACATTTCAATCCGGTCAAAAAAATGTTGCACATGTAAACATAGCTAGTGATCAGCATTACTGCAGCGAGGGCATCCATACACCTCCATAGCCCTGTGCTCCTCAACCATCTTCTCTGCTGCTCTGAGCTCTGAACAAACGGGATTCTGACAAACTGCAAGTTCTATAAAAAGACACAACTGTTTAAAGGACAACACCCACCATGACAGTAACAATTCACCATATAGGACAATTACTATAATTTAATAGGCTGTCTATTTTCATTTTTGCATTTGGGCCAGGCGAGGGTTAAAAAAATAAAAAAAACCCAGTCCCGAATGAATCCGGAAACTCGGCCGAAGAGTGCCGAAGTGTCATGTGACTTCAGTTACATCTCCACCCAGAAGGCAGAAGGCAGGAGTGAGTTTCCATGGAGGTTTATGAGAGTGGGAAATAAAACTGCATATTTCCTGGTGCATTTGTGTGTACAGATGGACCAGCGCTCTGATTTTATTTATTATTTATTTTATAACACCGCTGCGGACCGTTGCTGCTCTCATTCTGCCCAGAGGAGCGAGCCGCGCGTCTCTGGCTCCCCGTTCTGCTGGTCACCTTTGAAGTTCCGAATGCGTGTCAGGGCTCTGCTCTCCCAGCCTTGTTGCGGGGAGCACGGGGGAGCACGCGCGCAGAGCTCCGTTGCGCGGCTGCCTTTTCTGTACTCCCGACCTGTCTGGTCACGGGGGGAGAGAATAAAAAGCCGATGCGGAAATGAATGAATTTGTCGCGATCAAGCGAATTAAACTAGTATGTCTACGTGGATGCTCGCTCAGAATATGATAGACATCAGTGAGCGACAGCAGGATTAATCAACAGGCAGCTTTAGGGAATATTTAAAAATGCTTCGCTTTTTTTTTCCTTGCTCAGAGCAGCGGTCATGGAAGTTGATGAATGCTTATTATAACTCCGCCTGTAACTCCAAGGTGGTCACTTTAGTGACGTGAATGCCCATGTGAATGCCCATATATGGAGAGGAGCAGATTTTTCCTGGAGCTTCTGCTAAAATCTGCTATAAATCATGAAATAACACATTTAGCGTTATTTTTTCATTCATTCATTCATTCAACCTTTATTTATACAGGCTAGCCTCGTTGAGTCACGGGGACTCATTTACAAGAGGGACCTGTCTCACTCACACCAAACAACCATCCACTCTCACACTCACACCTAGGGTCAATTTAGAGTCACCAATCAGCCTAACAAGCATGTTTTTTGGTCTGTGGGAGGAAACCGGAGTACCCGGAGGAAACCCACGCATGCACGGGGAGAACATGCAAACTCCACCCAGAAAGGCCCCGGACCGGGATTTGAACCGGCAACCTTCTCGCTGAGAGGCAGCAGCTCTACCAGTTGTGCCACCGTGCTGCCCAATATAAATAAACGCTCCTGTATTATTTTTAAATAAACTAATAAATATTAATGGCGATGCAATTTGAAAACATGGTGGGTGTTGTCCTTTAAACTTATTTAAAGCATTAACTTCTTACACGTCTGCATAGAAGTCTTATGTTAAACTCCTTACACGATTGAACCTTAAAAACAGCTTTTTCCTGTTCACTGAACAAATCCCTACTTTCTTAAATCTAACAGCCACAAAGACCGTGAAGCACGTTGATGGGTTGAGAATCTCAAAAGGATGGCATGGAGTTTAATGAATTCTTTTTTCTTTTTCTTTTTTATGTTTGAACAACAGATTTTTGGGGGGTAACAACAAATTTGTGAAACTGTGAATTAAAGCAACAACAATGGAAACAAAACATCTGGAGTGAAGTGGATCCACCACGTCTTTAACCTGAAAAGCCCTTGACCACAACAAACAGATTCCTCTTGAGTTTGAGCATTAGCCTCGCAGCTAGACTATAAAACACAAGAGAGACGATGGGAAGCATGTACTTGTCCTCGTCTTCTTTGTCCTCGGCCCTATTATGGTAATTCTTTGAGTATGACTGACAGAAGTTTCATTTAACTTTCAGATTTTTCCCACATTTGGTCTAGCAAGGAACATTATATGTGCACAGTGCACACATCATTTTAGTAAGAAAACAAACACTAATAAATGTAAGAAGATGCACGGTAGACTTTTCAAATTGACATGACATATGCAGATAATAGAGTTAATAAGGCTTAATTCAAATTAAGCTAAATCATCCTATTTTCTTA
>JBBPBX010028652.1:0-11043 GCA_038048925.1 Garcialebias charrua
TCACACATCTGGACACGAAGGACTCTTATGTTAGAATGCTGTTCATCGACTTCAGCTCGGCATTCAACACCATCATCCCCCAACAGCTCATCCTTAAACTGGACAGTCTGGGGCTGAACACCTCAATGTGTAACTGGCTGCTAGACTTCCTGACCGGGAGACCACAGACAGTACGGATCGGGAGTAACACATCTAGCACCATCACATTGAACACAGGGGCCCCACAAGGATGTGTGCTGAGCCCCCTTCTATTCACCCTGCTAACACACGACTGCACACCATCGTACAGCTCCAACCACTTCATCAAGTTTGCGGACGACACAACAGTGGTAGGTCTCATCAGCAACAACGATGAGACGGACTACAGGAACGAGGTGAGCCGCTTGGCCTTGTGGTGCGGACACAACAATCTCACTCTCAACGTGGAGAAGACAAAGGAGATTGTCGTGGACTTCAGGAAGAGGGATGCACAACATGCCCCTCTGACCATCAACAGCACCGCAGTGGAGAGAGTGGACAGCACCAAGTTCCTGGGAGTGCACGTCTCGAAGGACCTGTCCTGGAGCAGGAACACTGCAGCACTGGCCAAGAAGGCTCACCAGCGTCTCTACTTTCTCCGCAAGCTGAAAAGGGCTGGAGCTTCAACCCCCATCATGTGCACCTTCTACAGGGGTGCCATAGAAAGTGTCCTGACCAGCTGCATCACGGTGTGGTTTGGTGCATGTACTGCATCATGCCGCAAGAGCCTCCAGCGCATCGTGAGAGCAGCTGAGAAGATCGTCGGCACCTCCTTGCCCTCACTGCAGGACTTACACAGCAAACGCCTCACTCGGAAAGCCCTCTGCATGGCAGGTGATCCCACACACCCACTACACAGCCGCTTTAGACTGCTGCCATCAGGGAGGAGACTGAGGAGTCTCCAGGCTCGTACCAGCAGACTGAGAGACAGCTCTGTTCATCAGGCAGTCAGAATGCTAAACACTCTGCCTGCTCTGCCTCCCCTCCCATTTGAACTGCCTTAACACAAAAAACTTTCTCACACATTACCACTCAACACAAAGTTTTTAACACTGGACCCTGTGTCATCAAACGGGTTATTCACTAAACTCTCGGTCATGTGCTCATTCAGTTTGCACTACTTCTCATATTTGCACTAATGTTTGTATTACATTACTGCCTATAGTCATACTACTGTTTACATTCACTGTTTACATTTATTAATACGGTTTACATTTATTACTACTGTTTTACATTTATTACTACTGTTTACATTTACACTACTTTTATATCTACACTACTGCTGATACATATACAGTATTCTCTGACTAGCCTTATCTAAGGATGCCAAATGTGCCTTATGTGCCTTACTGCATATGCCACTTTGCCTCTATACCAACATCAACTACCTCATACATATACTGTGTACATCAAGTGTGCCCAACCAGTCGCTCGCGGGCGACCGGTCGCCCGCCAGCTGGTTCCCAGTTGCCCGCGAAGCTCAACCTTGCTCTAACAGCTGACGAGCCGGCTGTCAGCTGTTAACAAGGTGAAATGTCCGCTGCTAAGCTTCATTCTAACTCCGGCAGAAGTGGTGGCCGCTGCTCAGCTTCATTCTAACTCCGGCAGAAGGGGTGGAGGGAGGAATGACTATATGCCAATGCGCAGCAACACTTTCCTCAGCCCTCCCCATCTTGTATGCTCACAGACACAGTCTCGCGATGACTGACGAGACTTTAAGACAGCAGTGAGACCGCTGAGGAGTGAATGTCAGTACGCAGAAAACATGGAAGGAAAACTAGCGAAGAAGCAAACGAAAACTTACTATTTTCACACAGAATGGGAGGAGGATTATTTTTTTGTTTATTCTAATTCAAAGTCTATTTGCCTCATCTGTAATTCGAGCGTTGCCTTGCCCAAAAAGTGCAACTTGGAGCGGCATTTCAAGACGATGCACAAACGTTTTGATGCAGATTTCCCTCCTAAAAGTTCTTTACGGACTCACAAAGTGCGGGAGCTAAAACACAAGCTTGCAGCCCAGCAATCGATCTTCACTCGGCCCAGCACGAAAGGTAAGGCAGCTACAATCGCCTCCTACCGTGTTAGCCGCATCCTGGCTCAACATAAGAAGTCTTTCAGTGATGGAGAAGTTATGAAAGAAGCGTTTATTGAGGCTGCAGATGCACTTTTTCACGATTTTAAAAATAAAAGTGAGATCGTAGCTGCTATTAAAGACATGCAGTTGTCCAGACAAACAGTGACACGACGATGTGAGGGAATGGCTGTGGATGTGGAGGAGCAGCTAAAAAAGAACGTGCAACAATGTGAGTGTTTCTCTCTTCAGTTTGATGAGTCAACAGACATGGTGGACACAGCACAGCTGTGTGTTTTTATCAGAATGGCCTTTGCAGACATGAGTGCAAAAGAGGAGCTGCTCACCATCTTGCCTTTGAAGGGACACACAAGAGGAGAAGATATTTTTAATGTGTTTATGGAGTTTGTTAATAAAAGCAACTTGCCCCTCTATAAACTAATTTCTATAACAACTGATGGTGCTCCAGCAATGACCGGTCACACCAGTGGATTTGTTGCACTCTGCAAGCAGAATGATGCTTTCCCAGACATTTTGAACTATCACTGCATCATCCACCAACAGGCCCTGTGTGGGAAGATTTTAAACATGAAGGAAGTGATGGATGTTGCCATGAAAACTGTGTGCTCTATAAGGGCCAGGAGTCTGCAGAGGAGGTTGTTCCGGGCTCACTTGGAGGAGGCAGGAGCAGACCACACAGACCTGCTGCTGCACATGGACGTCAGGTGGCTAAGCAGAGGTAAATTTCTGGCCAGATTCATTGAGCTGTTGCCTGAGATCAGGGATTTTCTGAAGCTGTCAGGTCATGGTGGACATTCAAAACTCGAGGACACCCAGTGGCTTTTGGATTTAGCCTTCCTCACAGATCTCACCAGCCTGCTCAATGAACTGAATTTGGAGCTTCAGGGAAAGGACAAAAACATAATCCACATGATCAGTTCTGTGAGCACCTTCAAAAGCAGGCTGCAACTGCTCACAAGTCGGCTGCAACGCAGGGACCTGCGAAACTTCCCACACATGGAGGCAGAGCTACAGCGCCAAGGGAAAGAGGTCACACAACTGGACAGTGCACACTTTTCTAAGCAGGTTCAGAGCATCTCAGCAGAATTTGAGAGACGATTTACTGACTTTTCCTCCATCGAGCCTGTTACCAGCTACATGTGTTATCCTTTTGGAAATGTTGATGTGGATGACATTGTGTCCAAATTGGTGTCCGTGTTTCAGCTGGACAGCTCTGGTGTTGAAAATGAGGTGTTGACTCTGCAAAATGACATTGGGATCAAATCCAGAGCATCACCTGGCGTGAATGGAGAGTTCTGGAGTCTGCTGTCAGAAGAAAAGTATCCTAACATCCGAAGATGTGCTTTGAACTTAACAGCACTTTTTGGATCTACCTACCTGTGTGAGTCTGCTTTTTCACACATGAAAATCATCAAGTCCAAAACCAGATCCACAATGACTGATGATCATCTGGAGACCTGCCTGCGCCTTGCAACCACCTCATACTGCCCCGCTTATGAGACCCTGGCCTCCTCCTCTCAGTGTCAGAAGTCCCACTAAGGTAGAGACACATTTATTTTATACAGCTTGCATAAAAATTGTCTCCTATAGACTTGTCACAATGTGTCTGTATGTTGTTTTTTTATTAAATTTTAGACCAGACTAGTTAGCTAGCTAGTGTTATTTATTTATTTATTTTGCAGTTTGGGTGTGCCCTTCATTTTCTGTACCTAATGTGTGTGTGTGTGTGTGTGTGTGTGTGTGTGTGTGTGTGTGTGTGTGTGTGTGTGTGTGTGTGTGTCTTGTCTTATAACCAGGTGGAACTCTGAATGGCCCTTTGAAGCCAGCATTCTGGACCAGTGAGGGACTGCAGCACCTGCAGATGACACACCATCCTGCTGCACAGAGCAGCTGCCTAGTTTTGATATTTAGGTTTTATTGAGGTTTGAAATTGTTGGAGATTTGTAAATCTGCACCTTTGTAACTTTTTGTAAATAGTTCAGTGTGTTAATGAGTGAGTTTTATATTGTTCAGTTCAGTTGTTTATTCGTTTCTTTAAAAAATATGGTGTGCTTTTCAAATATTGTGTTCTTTTACTTTGATAAAATACTTTAATTAAATAAAACTAGCAACACATTACGTTCTGTTTTATTTACTTTAAAGAAGTGAGGAGTAGGGAGATGAAAAATTATGTTTTTTGATACTGAGACTGGACGAGTAGCCCTCGGCAAACTGCCGACTTCAAAAGTAGCCCTTGGTTCAAAAAAGGTTGGGCACCCCTGGTGTACATTAACTCATATGCTGCTGTGCCACTCTTTGCAAATGTCAATGCTAGAACCTTCAGTTTATTTTATAGATATACTTTTTATACTTTTTATACTACTATGAAAAAACTCAGGACAGTATTACACTTTTATTATTTCATTTTATGCTTATGTTCATTGGGTGTTTGGTGTTTTAGGGGTGTTTGGTGTTTCAGTGTTGGTGTAAATTTTCATACTTTTATACTACTATGAAAAAACTCAGGACAGTGTTACACTTTTACTATTTTATGCTTATGTTTATTAAATGTTTTAGTGTTTAGTGTTTAGATGGTTACTGTTGCACCGAGGGACTGAGAGAAACGCAATTTCAATCCTGTGTATGTCCTGTACATATTGCAGTTCTGACAATAAAGTTGACTTTGACTTTAAATATATCCAGTTCACATGAGAAGATGTACAAAGTGGCAGGTTGGCTTTCTTGGACTGTGAGGTCTCAGTTTCTGATAGAGGATATTTGCAAACTGAGGTGTACCGCAAACCCACCCACACAGACCAGTATTGTCATGGTCTGTCTTCTAGTGTCTGGTGTTTCTGTGTTCTGTCTGTTTGTGTTTTTTTTAGCCTTCTCTTGAGTTTAATTGAGTTCTTTGTCTCCTCTCAGTTGTCTGGTGTCTTTGTCTTGCCCTGCTAAGCTTTGTTTTTGTTTCTGTGTTCTGTTTGTTTAGTCAGCTCTTTGTTCCCACTGTGAGGTTGGCTCTTTCTCTCCTGGACGTTCCTTGTGTTTTCCTTCTAACCAGCCCTGCTCCATTTTAGTTAATTCAGGTTTAATTTATTTCCCTGTCCTGCTCCAGATTAGTTAATTCCTGTTTAATTTAATTCCCTGTCCTGCTCCAGTTTAATTATTATTCATGTTACATGTTTTAGTTAGTTCCCCTGCCCTGGTCTGTTATTTATTACTTCCCCAAGTGTTCACTCTGGTCCTTCCTGGTGTTGTGCTCCAATTAGTCTGATTGTTTTCAGCTTTGTCCCAAGCCCTGCCTGTGTGTATTTAAGTTCCTCTGTGAGTTCTGTCTTTGTCGGTTCGTCATTGTTTTGGGTTCCTCCTAGTCCTGTTCCCTGAGTTATGTAAGTTTATGCTGCCATTGTCAGCCTTTTTCCGTTTCAACAATTAAAGTATTTATTTTTGTACTTTGCCTCCTGAGTACTGTCTGCAAATGGGTTCTTTCCACGGTCCCTGAGCCGGGACCCTAACA
Organism: Garcialebias charrua; assembly: GCA_038048925.1. Taxonomy (NCBI): domain Eukaryota; kingdom Metazoa; phylum Chordata; class Actinopteri; order Cyprinodontiformes; family Rivulidae; genus Garcialebias; species Garcialebias charrua. The sequence continues at coordinate 5,607 of JBBPBX010028652.1, forward strand.
GTACGAACCGACCAAGACAGAACTCAGAGTTCTGTTTGTTTAGTCAGCTCTTTGTTCCCACTGTTAAGGCTCGGATATAGTCGCGCTTTGGTCCGCAAGCTGGAGCGCGCGTGCTGCGCGCGCACTGTGCATGCGTTTATAGTGTGGCACGGCAGCGCTTGGCAAAGTGCTGTTCTTTTACGGACCAGCAGGTGGCAGTACCCTCTAAAACCTGTGCATATGTTGCAAGAAAGGGTGTAGAAGAAGAAATCTACCGTAGAAGAAGAACTGTTTGAAATCACACAACAAAAACAAATAGCTTTCTGCTCGCGTGCTGAACTGTTGTCTTTATTTGCGGCTTTCAATGCATGGAGTCAGCGGAGGAGAAAGCGATCACGTGACTTTTGGCGAAAAAACAAAAGAAAAGTCCGACTCCAGATCAGGAATGAAGGAGAATTTTAACATTTTGTGTCACAAAACATTCCTCCATGCGTCGCGACGCCGTTTCCACGACCACAGCGGCGCAGACAGCTGCAGATTCTGGCGTGAAGACTGTCGGTGAGGTCCACACCCGACCTGTCAATCAATTCGGCGCGCGCGCTAGGCTTGCGGAGCTTCAAAATCTAGGAGGTGCACGACCACGCGCAAAACCAACGCGCTGGCCAAAGCGCGGGGGCGGGGACTTCGCGATTGCGTCACTTTGGCCGCGCGCCCTATGCGACGCGTCAACTATATCCTAAGCTTCAGGGTCCCGGCTCAGGGACCGTGGAAAGAACCCATTTGCAGACAGGACTCAGGAGGCAAAGTACAAAAATAAATACTTTAATCGTAGAAACAGAAAAAAGGCTGACAATGGCAACATAAACTTACATAACTCGGGGAACAAGACTAGGAGGAACCCAAAAAGATGACGAACCGACAAAGACAGAACTCACAGAGGAACTTAAATACACACAGGCAGGGCTTGGGACAAAGCTGAAAACAATCAGACTAATTGGAGCACAACACCAGGAAGGACCAGAGTGAACACTTTGGGAAGTAATATATAACAGACCAGGGCAGGGGAACTAACTAAAACATGTAACATGAATAATTAAACTGGGGCCGAACAGGGAATTAAACTAAACAGGAATTAACTAATCTGGAGCAGGACAGGGAAATAAACTAAACCTGAATTAACTAAAATGGAGCAGGGCTGGTTGAAAGGAAAACACAAGGAACGTCCAGGAGAGGGAGCCAACCTCACAGTGGGAACAAAGAGCTGACTAATCAAACAGAACACAGAAACAAAAACAAAGCTTAGAAGGGCAAGACAAAGACACCAGAAAACTGAGAGGAGACAAAGAACTAAATTAAACTCAAGAGAAGGCTAAAAGAAACACAAAGAGAACAGAACACAGAAACACCAGACACTAGAAGACAGACCATGACAAGTATTTACAGTTCGACTCCCATCACCCTCTGGAGCACCAGTTAGGAGTAATCAGGACTCTGTATCACAGAGCAGACAACGTCCCCACTAACTCAGGAGCCAGACAGAAGGAGAAATCACACACAAAACAGGCTCTAGAGAAATGTGGATATCCTAACTGGGCCTTCCTGAAAGCAGAGAAGAAACCCAAACAGGACTCCATTCAGCCATCAGGTGAAAAGAAGGAACCCAGACCAGTGGTCATTCCGTATGTTGCAGGAGTTTCAGAGACATTGAGACGTTTATTTTCTAAACACAACATCCCAGTGGCTTTTAAACCCCAAAATACATTACGGCAAAGACTGGTTCATCCCAAAGATCCAGTCCCCCGGCACAAACAGAGTAATATTGTGTATGCTGTTCAGTGTCAGGAGGGCTGTGATCAGTCTTATATCAGGGAAACTAAACAGCCACTGGCCAAAAGGATGGCCCAGCACAGAAGATCAACATCATCAGGTCAGGACTCTGTGGTCTACACTCATCTCCAGGCCAGCGGTCACTCTTTCAGGGATGAAGATGTTCACATCCTTGATAGAGAGGAACGATGGTTTGAGAGAGGAGTAAAGGAGGCCATCTTTGTGAAAAGAAACCGTCCATCATTAAACAGGGGTGGAGGCCTCCGGGTTCAACTGTCCCCCTCTTACAATGCTGTTATTGCTAGTATCACTCAGCCCTCTGTGAATAGCAAACAACCATCAGGGTGCTAACGATCCATCGTTAGGCTGATGGTCCTCCTTGATCATGTGAGCAGCTGGTTTTGGCTGTCATCAGCCAACTGGTTGATCCACTGTGAGAGGGTGCTATTTATAAGACTGAGCTGAATACAGCAACTCAGACTGAGGAAGTCTTTCGGACGAAAGACGAAACGTTTCTACAGTTTTTTTTGCTTTGTTTTGTTTTGTTTTTTGAATGTCCAGAGGACCAGACTTAGCTTTTTTAGATGTCCAAAATATACTATTGGAAACTGGATTTTTTTACTAAAACTGGAGAAAGAAGCAGAACAACAGTTTTATTTTTCTCATGAATGAATGAATAAATGCATCAGTACTGTTAATAATTGTAACAACATTATTTTACTCAGTCACATCTGTTTCTCACCAAACCAAACCGTCTTCTGAATTGTTAGACCTAAATTAATTATGGTCTTGAAAATTGCATGTAAATATATATATTTATTTAAAAACAAAACAAGAAATGCACCATTATCTGTTGATAAAGGATATAAAAAATAAGTGTTTGTGGTTTTCGAGATGAGTGTGTTTGAATTGAACAGAGAATTAAAATAAACCTTAATGTTTTGGCACAAGATTTTCAACTGTGTATGAGTTACAACTGTGGAGAAAAACTTTTTTCCTGTAAAGTTTGTAAATGACAGATTTTGGTGACAGAAGGGAGCAATTTGATCCAACACCAGGCCCAATGGCACAACCAGTGGGTGGCCAGTGGTCCACCCCACCAGCCACCCTGAACACTTGAAGAAACAACACCATCCATCCATTATCTTTTACCCGCTTCTTCCTTTTTTTGGGATGCAGGCGTCACTGGTGCCCATATCCAGCCATATGTGTGAGAGCAGGGGACACCCTGGACAGGTCTCCAATCCATCACAGGGACATATAGATACAAATGGGACAAACATTTCACTCTCTCACTCACACCTACGGATAATTTAGAGTTACCAATCAGCCTAACATGCATGTTTTTGGTCTGTGGGAGGAAACTGGAGAAAACCCCACGCATGCACGGGGAGAACATGCAAACTCCACTCAGAAATGTCCCCAGACCAGGATTTGAACTATTGAGTCCAGCTAGCTGAGAAGCAGCAGCTCTACAAACTGTGCCGCTGTCCTGCCAGAAACTGTACTTTTTATACAAGTAACAGTAACAATATTAATTTAAAAAAAAAGGTTTGCATGCTCAATCTTCCAGGTAGATAAATCACACAAAAAATAAATAAATAAATAAAAGGGTTAAATCATGTTATCCGGACAGTTTTTTGGGGAGAAACATTTTGTCTTTAATAATAAAAAAATAAATGTCACATTTTTGTCATCTGTGTATGTTCCCATACTTGACAGACGAAATTGGTCTCTGCATTTAACCCAACCACCACCAGGTGGTGCAGTGAGCAGCTGTGGTCAGCGCCCGGGGAGCTGGGGAAGATAGATGTGCACTCATAGACACCCCAAGGTGTGCCGTGGCCGGGGTTCAAACCTGGGTCCTTCGGATCCCAAGTCCGATTCCCCTGCCACTACACCATCTTGGTCCCTAATATATATGTACACACACACACACACACATATATATATACCGGAAAAGTTGGCACGTTGTGCAAATCGCAAATAAAAACAGAATACAATGACTTGCAAATCTTTTTCAACCCATATTCAACTGAATAGAATGCAAAGACAATATATTTAATGTTCGAACGGAGAAACTTTATTTTGTTTTGCAAATAACCATTAACTTAGAATTCAATGGCAGCAACACATTGCAAAAAAGTTGGCACAGGGACATATTTACCACTGTGTTACATCGCCTTTCCTTTTAACAACACTCAGTAAACGTTTGGGAACTGAGGAGACCAATTTTTGAAGCTTTTCAGGTGGAATTCTTCCCCATTCTTGCTTGATGTACAGCTTAAGTTGTTCAACAGTCCGGGGTCTCCGTTGTCGTATTTTACGTTTCATAATGCGCCACACATTTTCAATGGGGGACAGGTCTGGACTGCAGGCAGGCCAGGGGAGGACCCGCACTCTTTTGCTACGAAGCCACGCTGTTGTAACACGTGCAGAATGTGGCTTGGCATTGTCTTGCTGAAATAAGCTGGGGCGTCCATGAAAAAGACGTCGCTTGGATGGCAGCATATGTTGCTCCAAAACCTGTATGTACCTTTCAGCATTAATGGTGCCTTCACAGATGTGTAAGTTACCCATGCCTTGGGCACTAATGCACCCCCATACCATCACAGATGCTGGCTTTTGAACTTTGCGCCTATAACAGTCCTGATGGTTCTTTTCCTCTTTGGTCCGTAAGACACGACGTCCACAGTTTCCAAAGACAATTTGAAATGTGGACTCATCAGACCACAGAACACTTTTCCACTTTGCATCAGTCCATCTCAGATGAGCTCGGGCCCAGCAAAGCCGGCGGCGTTTCTGGATCTTGTTGATGAATGGCTTTTGCTTTGCATAGTAGAGCTTTAACTTGCACTTACAGATGTAGCGACGAACTGTAGTTACTGACAGTGGTTTTCTGAAGTATTCCTGAGCCCATGTGGTGATATCTTTTACACACTGATGTCGGTTTTTGATGCAGTACCGCCTGAGGGATCGAAGGTCACGGGCATTCAATGTTGGTTTTCGGCCTTGCCCCTTACGTGTAGTGATTTCTCCAGATTCTCTGAACCTTTTGATGATATTACGGACCGTAGATGGTGAAATTCCTAAATTCCTTGCAATAGCTCGTTGAGAAAAGTTGTTCTTGAACTGTTCGACAATTTGCCCACGCATTTGTTCACAGAGTGGTGACCCTCGCCCCATCCTTCTATGTGGATGACTGAGCATGTCAAGGAAGCTGCTTTTATACCCAATCATGGCACCCACCTGTTCCCAATTTGCATGTTCACCTGTGGGATATTCCAAATAAGTGTTTGATGAGCATTCCTCAAATTTCTCTGTCTTCTTTGTCACTTGTGCCAGCTTTTTTGAAACATGTTGCAGGCATCAAATTCCAAATGAGCTAATAATTGCAAAAAATAACAAAGTTTACCAGTTCGAACGTTAAGTATGTGGTCTTTGCAGTGTGTTCAATTGAATATAGGTTGAAAAAGATTTGCAAGTCATTGTATTCTGTTTTTATTTGCGATTTCCACAACGTGCCAACTTTTCTGGTTTTGGGCTTGTATATATATATATATATATATATATATATATATATATATATATATATATATATATATATATATATATATATATATTATATATA
>JBBPBX010028652.1:22131-36410 GCA_038048925.1 Garcialebias charrua
CTCCACCCACCCCCTCCTTCCCCCATCTGTGTGAAGATTTATATTTACTTACGAGAAAAGTACTGTGCTAACAGAGAGGCAGAGAGTACTAATGAAACATACATAAATAAATAAAAATAAAAGAAATGGCACGAGAACTAAAGTTGTTAGTTAAGAAGTAGATTTTTATTTAAATAATTTTACAAACCAAGAAATTTGATTGACTTGCTTGAAGAATTCTCGGTGGATCTGAGGACACATAAATACAAATTATTACATTCTTATTCAGCATTCCATATAAAACGTGACTGAGAAAGGATTGATTGCAAATATTTACCATTGTATTTTTCCTGATATTAAGAAAAATTATAAAAGGTTACATAATCATCTCTGATATACAGGAACTAAAAACTTATGGTTAAATATAAAATAAATATTTAAATACTTTTTTAAATCATGAATGTAGCCGAATGCTACACAAAGATTTTAGAATTTGATCAAACTTGTTTATAAAATTCTAATCAACATATTTTAGGTTTTACAGGCTTGACAACGTTAAAATCGACATTTTAACAGTAGGCCTGGCGCTCACACGAGCGGCCCGATTTAATAAAATTTTAGCGAGAAAGACTCCAAATTGTTTCGCTGAACCAAGCGGACAGATCCGTTTTTATCATGAAAATCTAACGGCGAAAGATCTGATTTTTAATCATCCAAAAATTACGTTTTTTATCGGAAATGAAAGCTAAGCTAATGCTAACAGACAGCCGAAGCTCCGCTCGTCCGTCTGAATCCGTAAATAGATAGTCATACTGTGAAACCAAACGTTTCTAAATTGTGTTTCCTCTGCAAAAAGAAACTGAGAATTGGCTTACCAATTTTTATCGAAATAGTTCTGTGGAAAAAGCTGAATGGTGACGAAGCAAGAATTCAAGAGGCCTTGTTGTCATTGAGAACTTTGATACAGTGTTGCCAGATCTCGCGACAGAAGCAAGCAACCAGCCCAAAACAAGCCCAAAACGAGCCCAACTGGCAACCCACCCCATTGTGTAAAACTAAGACCGTTTTTAACCAGTATAAACATACATTTATTATGGCGTTGCATACAAACGGCAAAAATTATGCTAAACACTTTGAAGAACATAGCCACTCTAAAAAATAAAGATACATTTTGCATATTTATACAGATTAATCCCATTAAACCTCTGGGACTCATTTGAGATCTGAATTTTAAACGAAGAGTGATGACAACAATTGACAATAACAACAATAGACATTCATGAAAGCTACGTACAACTTAGTAAAAATAAACTAAAAATTGAACAGCTAACCATGCTAAGTGTGCGCCCTTTTCTCCCATTTTTTAATTATATATATTTTTTCCCCATATTTCCCCACTTATTGGAGCTAATTTTAGCGTGGTCTTGTCACTCTAGACGAAGAATAAAGTGCAATGAATAACAAGCCCAAATAAGCGACTTTACATTCAAAGTAAGCCCAAGTAAGCACAATAAGCGACTACAGAAAATAAAAGGCCCAGAGTAGCTTGTAATAATCGGATTTGGCAACTATGCTCACAGACACCTGTGATTATCTGAGGGGAACAGAAAAGTAACATTCATGAAACAAAAACAGTTTTATCTTGGTCATCCGTAGAGATTCACTTCATGTTATCAGATTCTGAGTAGGGAGAGTCTGTTACTGGGAGGTGAAGTTGAGAGGAACTGGATGTTTTTATAGCAGTCGCATAGGATGTTGATAAAACACGGAATATATTTGGATTTAATGCAAAATAAATGGGAAGTAGAGAAAGTATTACCGGTATACTGCATTGAATTACAATTATTGACTATTTAAACTTTTATAATAAGCTTGTTAATTTAAATTAACAACCATAATCAGATCAAAATTAAGTTTAGGCATTTTAGGATAACAAGTCTTAGACAAATTTAGCAAAAATTTATTTTTAGACTTGCCAGTAAATTCTGTCTTTTAAAAGTTTAACTAAATTGATAAAACTTTGACACTTATAAAGAATAAAAAAATATTCTTGTCAAATAGAATTTTGACTAGATTGTAAGTTGAAACGCTCAGTTTAAATTCATAATTTTAAAACGATTTTTGCATACATTAAAGATGTTTTGTAGATTTTAATAAGCTGTTTCACAAGTTAAATAGATTTTAAGAGCTGTTTCCTTTTAGGAGTTATATAATGTAGATACCCGTTGATGTTAATAAAATGTTATTAATACCTTTGATTTAAATAGGTTAAAGAAAACACTCTTCCCAATAATAAAAAGCTTTATTAGAAGTAACTTTTCAGCAAGTAGGTTAAATACGCACAAGAATCCAGCCAACTCGCCAGGAGTAAAAGACACATTTCACTGTTAAAACCTAATTTTGATATTGATTCGCATAAATTATGACCATTAATGGCAAAAAGAGGTCTGGTAAATTTGAAAGGGAATTAGAATAACATATCGTTTGACCATGCAATGCATACGCTTTGACAGCAGTAAGGGTTGTTTTTATTCAAACAGATTGGGGTTGTGTATACAGTAATAATAATATGGAATATTAAAACGGGAAGTACCGTAGCACTCACAGACACGCCTTGACTGAATACACATTTTTATTTTAATCAATACTTTTCTATTTAGGACATAATTTGAATCTCAGTTTATAATAAGTGAGAATTGGATTGTAAACATTGAAACTTGAAACCACAGGGCAAAATCACCCAGCCCATGCTTTGACTTTTGATAAGTGAACCACTGAAAAGTGGTAAGTGAGGACTTATCTTAACAATTTCAATAAATTGACAAAAAATGAGACCATCCCACGGTGCCGTTTTAACATAAAAAATTAAAAACAGTACACAAATAAATCCGAAGAGAGGACGGATGTTGAAAACTCAATGAATTGGCTAATTATCATTTATGCTATCAAAGTGGTCCTAGAAAACAGTGCATGATATATTCAGAAATATAATTGGGCTACAAAATTTCTAGTTTCAGGTTAAATTGACAATTTTACTCATACGTAAATTAATGATTTTAGATCTGTTATGTAGATCAGATTAAAAGGATGCCTCTGTTGAAAATTCACTTTTATGTAAATCAACATTTTAAATTCCATTGTGCAAACCAGAATTACAGAGGTGACTCTATTCAAGGTAAATGCTTATAACATGATTACTTTGAACCTGGTTTGTTAAGGATTTTTACATTTTTCTACTTTCTCATTTTTTTTCTTAGAAGCGGCCTCACGGTGTTTGTGGAAGCAGGAAGCGTAAGTCTGATGGACCTCACGACACTTTGCAGAACACATAGTTAGTAATACATACATTAAGATAGGGTCATGTCAAAGAACACATGCAACGTCTGAATTTTTGAATCACAAACTACTGTGGTTATTGATTGGATCGGATCAGATTTAATATTAAGGGCATGTCCAGAACTGGCTCACTGACTTCACCGAGAACACCATGGCTGGACTCCCAGGCTGCCCTGCTCAAAATAAACATTCGAGGGGCTTAAAAAACTATGGCACTGAACGAGGGCTGTGCACTGGACTTTTATCCAAGCAAAAGACTGTCCACAAAGACCTTCACAAAGAACTGTCAGAACAAGGTCATCAAACACAAATGGCCAGGATATGCGGTCCGGGTGTGAAGGATCGATGATGAACAAAGATCTCACCCAGAAACAAAGATCTCACTGGATGCTGTGACAAGAGGGAGCTGAACAGGTTCTCCAAAAAGACAAAGAGAACAGGTCTTGAAGTCAACCGCGCCAACTGTCCAGATAAAGGTCATGCCCCCCGTATGGATCTGTGAAGATCTGTCAATAATCCTGGTATCGTGTTTCAAAACTGCAGTCTGCTATGATTAATTTTATTTAATGAAACACATTCTCATGATATGGCCTGCTAGACAAGCAAGGCCACAGAATTTGTAGTTTATATTGTACTTATGTGGGTCTGACGACTTATTTTTCCGCTTCCTGTAACTCCGTGATGAAACAGAGATAATGATCCCAGCTCATAACCCTGAAACAAGTTAATATTTATATTTTTTGTTTTTTGCAGATTAAAATTGTGTCTCCACAGACATTCAATGTTTTGTGGAGCTGAAGGAAGGATAGCAGATTATCCTTGACGGGAGTGCATTTTGGTTGGTCTGGTTTTCCACAAAGGAATTGATTAAGACATTTTTAGAACAATTTTTATAGCTTTATGCTTTAAATCTTAGATTGTTTATACCATACCACTTTATTTATAGAGCACTTAGGCTGACGCAGGGCCAACCAAGGTGCTGTACAATAGAAACAAGCCAAGCAGACAGGAAAACAAAACAAAAACAAAAACAAAATATATAGAAATAACAACAGAAACTAGCTAAAATAGTGAACAGTGTATATTACAGAGAGGATCAAAACAAATCACATCATGTTAAAGGTGAGAGAATAGAAGTGGGTTTTTAATCGAGACTTAAAGACTATGAGTGAGGGAGCCTGCCTGACACTCAGTGGCAACTCATTCCTATATATGCAATAAGGGAATATTAGGAAGTGTTCCTAGAAATAACTAAAAACAATAAAGAATAAATCACTAATAACACTGATGATGGCTCATGAAGGAAACAGCTCATACATTGATTAGTTCATCAGTTATACAAAAATAACTTTTTAGATTTTTTATATTCAACAGCGTAGCCATTCAAAGAATAATTTAAGAAGAATGAAAAATTGACACGTTGCATTGTAGGATAAATCAGATAAACCTACAAACCACATTGCTTTGGTATATGTTGTTTAATAAACAGGTACTGTATATGTCATTTGATAAACAGGTATATATTTTTAACAGATCCAAAAAGAAAAACGATGGGGGACGCCCTGGAGTTTGGATCTATTCAAAAGGTTGATTTGAAAGGTTGATTTTGAAATGTGGTGGTTCTATATTTTTAAAACATGACTGACCCTGACTATAGACTGGACTTATTTTGAGCACATGAACCACGTGTTTGTATTGTGAATTCTTTATTACTACAGCGCTGTATGTCTATATATATATATATATGGCTGTATGTCTGTCTATATGTATGTATGTATGTATGTACGTTATTTGTACTTTTCTATTTTGTTGCACGTATGTTTAGACTTTTTCCACAGACTATGAAAAAGGTAAAGTATTTTAAGTGAGTATAAATCGTCTCCTGTCTCCTGCTACAATGATCATGCTAATTAAGAATAACTTACTAATTAAAAACTAACCTCAAATCAAAGTGAGTGATTGCTCATTTTCACTGAAGAATGAAATCATTTGTTGTTGTTGTTTTTTTGCCATTAAATACAAATGTTTTAGATAGTAAGAATGGAATTTTATTTTAAGTTTAAAGAAACAATTATTATTATAGCCAATTACAGAATTTAGTTTAAGTTAACAGATTTGACTCACTAAGGAGTTACCCACAGTTTGACCTTCCCCAGACCACAAATGGCTCATGGGATCCAAAGGCCTTAGTTTTATTTGACAATTTGCAAGTTTTTGGTGTCCAGTTCTTCTCTCAAGGGACTCCGGATTTCCAGAGCTCCTTCGGGAGTTGCCAGTGATGCCAGTGAATCCCGCCTTGAAACGAGGTCCTGCTAGGGACGGCTGAAAACGAGGGTGAACGGGACCCCAACAGGTGGTGGAAAGGACGCGTCATCTTCTCGAGAGAAAAAGCAGCAGCTGTTACATCTGAGGCCGGTGCTCCCCTGAAAAAGAAGTTTGGAACAATCGCTGAGCCAGATTTTGAGATGGATCTGGTCAGAGCAAAGCTCTCCACTTTGTCAGGACATGTGGCTTGACTATACCCTATGCCACACACAATTCAGGTTTGCGACCTGCTACTGTGCCCGCAATTCATGCCTGAATGGACTAAACACCCAGGAACGGCAGCTGGACAAGACTACATGACACCACACTGTCTGAAGAAGTTAATGATGCCCTCCGCCCACAGGGCGCACAAAAAGCTCTCCCCAAGAAGAAAAAGACCCGCACAGAAACTCACAGAAGAAAAAGACTTGAACAAAAGCTCTCCCCCAGAATGACATGAACTTATTCCACAGACAGAAGCTTTCCCCCAAGCAGAACTGGACTGATCTCGTAAGCAAAAGCTTTCCCGCAGAAAAACTGGACTTATTCCACACACAAAAACTCTTCTCCCCCCCAGATGAAATGGACTTGTGCCCAACAATTTCTGCCACAAACAAATCCCCAAGGAACAGAAAGAACGTGTTCTGAAAACGGGACACTCCCTCCCCAGGAAAGACACTGAACTTACCCTCCCACACCAGAAAAAGATGGATGCTGTGAAGAAGAATGTTTGATCTATTTCATTTTTTAAGTTCAAACCGGTTGTTTTTACTTTCCTGGGCAATAGTTGATATCAAAGAAGTTTCAAACTTATTTTATTTTTGTGCCCATAAAGGGCTATTTTGTTGTGTGTTTGAGAATTATTTCCCACATCTTTGAAAGTGTATAAGCTCTATTTAATTGTTTAACACAACAAATTAGATTGGTTCTTTTTTGGTTAAAACAAATTAGATTGGTTCTTTTTATTTTTAATTAAATAGCTTATTTCTTTTATTTGTTTAACACAAATAGATTAGTTCTTTATATATATATGTTTCTTCTCAAAAGTTCTATTTCTTTGGAAAAAACTTGGTTTTTGTGGGTAAATAGACTAATCCATGCTAAATATATTATTCCTTTTAAAACTTTGACATAAGCCATGAAGTGAGACCATACTCACTGCAAAATTCTCCTCAAATCTTTATTTCTCTCAAACATTGAAATAAGTCATGAAATATGACAATCAACAGAGTTCTCCAAAACTTTATAATCTCTCAAACCATCCTAAAAAGGTGATCCTGCGTTGTTAGGGCGTTACTGTGGAGGCACGGGACGGTGGTGTGAGTTTTTGCCTCTAATTAGAAAATCGGCCTCAGGGGTTGTTTTCCATACCACTCAATTTGATAATGATCAGTTTATATATGATAAAAAAGGATGGGATGATGGAGATGTTCAATATTTATCATCTAAAACTAATTACTCTGACCCAATAATTACAACCCAGCTCACTTGTATCAAATATTCTCTGTTCCCTTTAAACACTTATATTTGATAGTACAAACATGTTTGTTTGCTTTTCTCCTTGATACAGAAAAGACAGTCTTCTAGCCTTGACAATGTTTGGATTAGATGTTCTTGTTGGATCAGAACCATGACATGTTTGTTTTATCTGTAAGACGTCAGAGCTTGTCAAACTCCACCTGCTTCTTGTTTAAATAGCTTGTCATGTCCAGTACAATTCGGAATTGTGCTGAACAATGTATTTGAGACCAAACTAAGTTTCAAAAGACATTAGAAAGCCTTCCCCTTTGCAAAGTTGTTTGTCTGATTTAACACTGTTCTCTTGTTTATCTTGTGTGGTTTTAATTAAGGTAACAGGGGTTTAAAATCCCCATCAGACTGAGTTTTAGGTTTTTGGACCTGAGCATCTTAGGAATCTCATTTCATCACATGCACCACATGTGGTGTGAATGACAATAAAGAATCTCTGACTCTGACAACCTGGTGAATGACTCCTGGATGAGGGAATGTGGGTAACGTGTTTTGCCTTAATGATCATTCAGATAAAGAATTATCGCATAACCACAATAGCACTCTTAGTGCTGTCCTGCTTTCTTTCCTTTCAGCTGTTTGCAAAACTTGTCTGAGAGAAAATGAGCACATAAGAGCATCCAAGGGAGGGCAAAAAAGGACTGAGGTGGGGAGGAAGAAGTAAGGGCCAGACAATTAAAGAGAGATGTGGAGAGGAGAGTGAACTGGTACTGAAGGAGCTGAGGATGAGGAGAGGTGGGGCGGGAATGGTTGGAAATGCCATCTGCCTTGATTTAGACAGTTGTGCAGGATACAGTACAACACTTTATGCATCACTCAGTTTCCTCCTGAAAGCATCGAGGAAAGAATCCACTTCTGCCACAACTCAACACCCCCTCTACAGGATGAAGAGGGAGTTACAGCACAGGCTGATCTGAAAGAAACACAACCTTTTTACAAATGGGATTCTGTGAAAAGGTTATGAGCAATTAGCTCACGTGTTATTGGAAGCTTTTTGAAAATAATCAATTTGGAGTAGAATTCTGACAACATTGAAAAGCTAACATTTAGTCAGGTTGGGGCCGTGAGCAAAGAGATTCTTCATCTTAAAACAAAAATCTCTAAACTTTGTGCGCAAAATCCTGACCTAAGACCTACAGTATATATAAACTTAGCTACTTTTTCCATTCATTTATATGTACGTTTCATAGTTTATCTATCTATCTATCTATCTATCTATCTATCTATCTATCTATCTATCTATCTATCTATCTATCTATCTATCTATCTATCTATCTATCTATCTATCTATCTATCTATCTATCTATCTATCTATCTATCTATCTATCTATCTATCTATCTATCTATCTATCTATCTATCTATCTACAGTATCTATCTATCTACAGTATCTATCTATCTACAGTATCTATCTATCTACAGTATCTATCTATCTACAGTATCTATCTATCTACAGTATCTATCTATCTACAGTATCTATCTATCTACAGTATCTATCTATCTACAGTATCTATCTATCTACAGTATCTATCTATCTACAGTATCTATCTATCTACAGTATCTATCTATCTACAGTATCTATCTATCTACAGTATCTATCTATCTACAGTCTATCTATCTACAGTTCTATCTATCTACAGTATCTATCTACAGTATCTATCTACAGTATCTATCTAATTATCTACAGTATCTATCTACAGTATCTATCTACAGTATCTATCTATCTATCTATCTATCTATCTATCTATCTATCTATCTATCTATCTATCTATCTATCTATCTATCTATCTATCTATCTATCTATCTATCTATCTATCTATCTTATCTATCTATCTATCTATCTATCTATCTATCTATCTATCTATCTATCTATCTATCTACAGTATCTATCTACAGTATCTATCTACAGTATCTATCTACAGTATCTATCTACAGTATCTATCTACAGTATCTATCTACAGTATCTATCTACAGTATCTATCTATCTACAGCAGGGGTCACCAACGTGGTGCCCGCGGGCACCCGGGTGCCCCCAAGGACCATTTGAGGTGCCCTCGGACATGTTCTAAAAATAGCACAACTCACTACTAAGCTGCATTTAAAATTTCATTTTATTCAGTTGTTATTCTTTTTTTGTATTTATATATATTTTAAAATGTCTATCTTAAAAATATGTTCTTAAAACATGTTTATTATCCATTTTTTTTCAATTTACGCTTTGTTATGTCCGAAGAGTTTATCAAACTGGTGCCCTTTGTATGACTCCGTACCCACGAAGTAGCTCTCAGTTTCGAAAAGGTTGGTGACCCCTCTACAGTATCTATCTACAGTATCTATCTACAGTATCTATCTACAGTATCTATCTACAGTATCTATCTACAGTATCTATCTACAGTATCTATCTACAGTATCTATCTACCTATCTATCTATCTATCTATCTATCTATCTATCTATCTATCTATCTATCTATCTATCTATCTATCTATCTATCTATCTATCTATCTATCTATCTATCTATCTATCTATCTATCTATCTATCTATCTATCTATCTATCTATCTATCTATCTATCTATCTATCTATCTATCCATCCATCCATCCATCCATCCATCCATCCATCCATCCATCCATCCATCCATCCATCCATCCATCCATCCATCCATCTATCTATCTATCTATCTATCTATCTATCTATCTATCTAGGTTCAGCTGTCAATCCAAATTACAAAATGCAACATTGGTTCAACCTCAGTTATTTTAAACCTGCTGTAAAACATAAAATAAAATTAAAATAAATAAACCTGACATTTACACTTGTGTGCATAATTTGTTTTACAAGTGTATAATTTCAATGACACTGTGTCTACCAAGGTGGCGTGAAGGGCATTGGCCTCCTACTACAAGTTCCTTCAGTCATATGATCTTTTTTTTTTTATATGACAGTGAATTTAAGTGGGGAGAGGGAAAACTTTGAGGAGGGAAATTGTGATTATAGTGTTCTCAGTTAGTATTACCAACAGTAAAATAAAACATATCCAGATTCCATAACTCACAAATAGCCCATATATGACCACAGCAGAAAAAATCTCCAGTAAACCTGTTTTAGTCTGCTATTGTAAGACCAGTGGTCAGTCACATGAAAATGTTTTTGTTATTGGTGGTGTTAGCAGCAATGGTCTTTGCTCTGCTCATACTGATTGTTTCACTGGTCAGAATTAAACTTTATTTCTATAAATGATCGTCCTTGAGAGAACTATCTAATACATGATCAGAACCTCATTTTAAAAGAGCAGAACTATTGTTTAAAATGGATGAAGATTTAAAATGACTGAGGTGGTTTTGACAGGAGGGACAGTAGGTACATGTATATTGGTAGAATGATGTTAGAAATGCATCGGACAGGAAAAAGACTACTACTGTATATGGATGCAGTTACAGAGGACATGGAGGTAGTTGGAGTGAGGACAGAGGGTGCAGAGGACATGGTTAGGTGGGGGAGGATGACTCGCTGTGACGACCCTTGAAGAGGTAAAAGCTGAAAGAAGAAGAAGAAGAAGAAAGAAGAACTATTGTTTAAAATACATGCTTGAGGAAGGCATATAAACATATAAATCAGATAATAAACAGATCTCTCTTGTAAATGAGTCCCCAAGGCTCAATTAGACTAACCTGTATAAATAAAGGTTGAATTGAAATGAAATAATTTGGGTCAAGAAATGCTTACCACGACTCATTTCTTTTCATTTCAAATGATTTATAGGAGAGTAAAGCTCAGAGAAACAGTGATTCTCACCTGTAATTACCAAGGACAACATAAGATGATGCCACTGACCCCACTCTCCTTTAAATGTGCACAAACACTGTGAAGACGAGCAAAATAAACTTTAAAACCTTGACTCTGCAGAAGGGAAACGTAATTCAAATCATGAGCAAAGAAAAACTGCTGGAGCAGCAAACTGGATTGGCTTTGTATTATTTCACTAAAGCTGCAACACATTTCATGTAAAATATAATGACATTCTGCTCATAGTTCCCTTTGTTCTTTACCTTAAGAAAACAGTCAGTCTTTTCAGAACTGTATGTTTCACCGATCAGCAGGAAAGATGGCTGTGAAGTTTGTTTTCTAGTGGAGCCAAACAGTTGAGAAGTTGCAAATGATGCTTCCTGGGTGGAGGTGTGACATGGTGGTGTTGCAGGTGTTGTTTCATGTTAGTAATCCCAGGGAGAAGTGAAGTAGTGAAGAGCACTGAAGCTTGCAGTCCCACAGGGAACACTTGTCCCCTCTGTCAGAACAAACACTGAACCTCTCTGATCAGAAAAAATATGTATAAAAAAACAAAAAAAACTTGTTGACCTCTCACACTTTTTCACCAAATCCCAACAAGACATGCTTGTGAGTTTTTGGGTTATTTTGCATCTCCTCTATAGAAATAGTTTTATATTTTAACACTTGTATCCTGTATAAATTACCCAGTTGATCTGATTGTTATAGCCCAGGTGTCTGCAACCTAAGGCTCTGGAGCCACATGCGGCTCTTTTGGTCCCTCTGCAGCGGCTCTTTCCGAAACTAACATAAAACTGAACTTTATTGGTCGTTTTACAAATCAAAAAAGGCGTTCAATACAGTTTTTGTCAATTTACATACAGTAGGATGTGTGTGTGTTTTCTGTAAGCTCTGCTTTCACACACTGAACTTTGAATGGGTCACAGGCACGTGTTATCCCAAGTATGTGTGTGTGTTAGCTTCCAATTTACCTAGTTTGGTGTGTACCAGTGGCCCAGCTTGCTTATAACTTCTCTCTCCCTCTCACAGTCTCCTCATAGAATTGAGAAAGCTCATCGGATGATGAGCGAAACGTCTTGTTGCTACAAATAAAGTCCAGTTGTTCTGTATTGAACGCCTTTTTTGATCTTTTTGTTTTTATTTTTCAGGTTTTATAAGTTTCTTTAAAAACGTTTGAAAACGTACGACTCAATTAAAAACATTTTACAACTTCCTGTCCATTTAAAACCAAACGACGCTCAAAGCAGTTTTGTTGTTTGCTTTAAGGACAACAATCTTTATTTTGTATTAAAACCTTTAATCAAACCAAACCTGCAGAGTTCCAGTCGTGTCGGAGCCTTCGACTGTTGTTTCAGATGGACCGGAGGACTCCAGCTGTTCAAACGTGGCGTTTTTTTGTCCCCCGCAGACCGTCTGCGCTCCATGTTGGACGACTTTGACGTCCTTCCTTTCTCCGGCCTCCAGACTCACTCGGTCCGCCGCCGGGACGTCCAGAGCCAGAGCCACGTGGAGAAGCTGCTGAGCTTCACGGCGCTGCAGAGGTCAGCCTCGACTCTTCTTACGCTCTGTTCAAACGTAAACGCGCTCCTTCACCTCGCCGTGTTCCTGCGCGCAGAACGTTCCGGCTCTACCTGAAGACCAACGCTGAGATCTTCACCGAGGACTTCAGAGCCATCGTGGAGGACGAGGGCGGCCGGGAGCAGACCTTCCCCGTCAACAGACACAGCTACTTCACTGGACACGTCATCGGTAACGTAGCTGAGCTCACCCACGACCGAAGTTCCCACTTCCTAATTTTTTCAAAATAAAGTACGTTGCTGTTTTATTTCCTTTTTGGGGACAGGAAGTTGTGTTGAAAAGCCCTTTAGGACGTAACGTGGTAACATAACATGGTAACATGCTAACGTGGGAACTGGGAACATGGTAATGTGGTAACATGGTAACATGGTATTGTAGTAACATGGTAATGTGGTAACATGATAACGTAGTAACTTGGTAAAGTGGTAACATGGTAATGTAACATGGTAAGGTGGTAACGTAGTAACATGGGAACGTGGTAATGTAGTAACATGGGAACGTGGTAACGTAGTAACGTGGTAACGTAGTAACATGGGAATGTGGTAACATGGTAATGTAGTAACATGGTAATGTGGGAACGTTGTAACATGGTAACGTAGTAACGTGGTACTAATGTAGTAACATGGTAACGTGGCAACGTGGTAAAATCGTAACGTGGTAACATGGTATTGTAGTAACATGGTAATGTGGTAACATGGTAACATAGTAAATTGGTAAAGTGGTAACATGGTAATGTAACATGGTAAGGTGGTAACGTAGTAACATGGGAACGTGGTAACGTAGTAACATGGGAACGTGGTAACGTAGTAACATGGGAACGTGGTAACATGGTAACGTAGTAACATGGTAATGTGGGAACGTGGTAACTGACTATGCCCCCTTAAATTGTGGGGTGCCTCAAGGTTCAGTTCTGGGCCCACTTTTGTTTTCCTTTTATATTATCCCACTTGCCAGCATTATTCAATCCTTTTCTGATATTTCCTATCACATTTATGCTGATGATATTCAGTTGTATTTTTCGTTTAAACCACACCAGTTGGGCATGTTATCCATCCTTGTCCAATGCTTGTCCCGCATAAGTGACTGGCTCGCCAGTAACTTTTTGGTTTTAAACACAAGTAAGACAGAGACTTTGATTTCTGCTCCCAGTCACCTTCACTCTAAAATCAATCAGAAAATTACCTCTTTCTGCCCAGCAGCCAAAGTAAGAAATCTTGGAGTCACATTTGAATTATCATGTTACTACGTTACCATGTTACTACGTTATCATGTTACTACGTTACCATGTTACTACGTTATCATGTTACTACGTTACCATGTTACTACGTTACCATGTTACTACATTATCATGTTACCACGTTACCATGTTACTGTACTATGTTACCACGATACCATGTTACCACATTACCATGTTACCACATTACCATGTTACCACATTACCATGTTACTATGTTACCATGTTACAACGTTATCACATTACCATGGTACTTCGTTACCACATTTCCATGTTACTACGTTACCACGTTACCATGTTACTACGTTACCATGTTGCCACGTTCCCAAGTTACCATGTTACTACATTACCATGTTACTACGTTACCATGTTACCATGTTACCACGTTACCATGTTACTACGTTACCACGTTACCATGTTATCACGTTACCATGTTACCACGTTCCCATGTTACCATGTTACTACATTACCACATTACCATGTTACCACGTTACTGTACCATGTTTCCACGTTACTATGTTACTATGTTACCACGT